>VZTR01007888.1:418680-443280 GCA_013400775.1 Chaetops frenatus | reverse complement strand
GTTGCTTAGAAAGGTTACAGAGTCTCTATGGCTGGATATGAGCAAAACTCATCTGGATGTATTAACACAATCTAAATTTGGAGACTGTCCCAACTGAACTGCCTTCTGAACTGGATGATGTGCAATTCATGCATATTTTGTTATTCTAAGGATTGCAACAAAACAAACCCACCAGAACTAGAATTCCTGTAACAGAAAAAATATTAGGTTGCTTTTCTGCTTTACAGGGGAGGTCAATATAACCCCTGACCAACCAACAACCAAATAGCAGTGAGGCACAACCAAAGACCACCCATGTGGCAGACAGGCTAAACCCCAACACGGAGGAAACAGTGCAGCAGCAGCATGTGCATAGCATTTTGAGCCCTGCTGGTCTTGAGTGATTTTCTTCAGTTTACTACGTCACTGGATGAGTTGGCATTAGGCTGAATGTCAAATGGACCACTGATACAGTTATTTTACCTGTCTCTCTGAAAGCTTTGGCCTCAAGCTCCACAAAATCCATCCCTCCCCCAAACAGTAAAAAAGTCACTGTGACTAAATAGCTACAAAGCTAATTAGAGGATTAACTCAAGAAATGTGAGTCTACAGTGCTTATGTTTGCAAAATTCATTGTATATTCAACATATTGAAATTACCAAACCTCCAAACCACAATTTCTTTTATCACAGAACTAAGTTGATAGCCCAGATTTTACCATAGAAGCAAAAGTAAAACCACAAAACATCATATGCACATTAAAATGTGAAAGAGTAACTCAGTGCCAAATTAAAAAACCACTAGTACAGGTAATAGCATTAAGCAGAAATTATGTCTTCTGCCAAAAACATTCCAATTGTTTGGCTGCCTTCACAGAAAGAGGTCAGACTAAACAGGGAGTCAATGAAGAAAAGGAAGCAAAAAACCACACTGAAGCAAAGAAACTCGATTCATCCAGCCAACTCACATTTCTCAAGGTACCTTCAAATAGTGACATTTTTCCTGACAGCAAATGCAGTAAAAATAAAAAGCATAAAGGCTACAAACAGTGTGGATATTGGAGCCTGACCAAAAACTATCATGAGCACTGAACATGCAGAGGCCTGTCAGAAATGTGCCAGCCTTTCAAGATCCAGTCCTGTACATGGGGACTGAGAGGGGCCCGTCTGTTTCCTGCAGGGAAATACAGCTGCACCAGTTATGTATCTGTCAGGATGTTTTAAACAGCATGAAAACACAAATGCACCTACACTGCTGTCATAAAGCAACATATCCAGTGCACTGGCTGTACCCAAATCATGCAACTACCTCAATTCTATAGTGTATGCTTCAGCTGCTGGAAGGAATCACATCACCTGAAATTTTACAAGCTAAAAAGCTCAGAGAAATAAAATATCACTGACTCCACATTAGTCCTATTTGTTCTTTACAAGCAAATTAACTATCATTTTCTTAGATAACTACCTGAAGAGAAAGCTATCCTTCAACTACAAGTGTAATTGCTCCCTTCATCATGCTTGCACAGCAGTAAAAGCATAGGAACATAGAGTGCTGCACAGGTGTGAACAGATATATTTTGACTCAATAAACATACAGTCTCTCCTGATCTTCTGAAATATATATTTTTTTAATTTAGCAACTAGATCCAGTACATCGTGCCTTCATTGATTATGAGTAGTAACTTTGCCCCTGTAAGCAAGAAATGGAAGTTACAGAGAAATTACACACTTCAGGATGTGTCCAAAGAAGAACAATGAATCTAGTGAAGGGTCTAGAGCCAAGGTATTATGAGGAGCTGCTGAGGGGGCTGTGATGCTTAGCCTGGAGAAAAGGAGGCTGAGAGAACACCTTACTGCTCCCTCCAACTACCTGAAAGGTTGTAGTGAGGCAGGGGTGGATCTCTTCTTCCAAGTAACAAGCAATAGGTCAAGAGGAAATGGTCTCAGGTTACAGGAGAGAAGGTGTAGATTGGATATTAGGGAAAATTTCCTCACAGAAAGGATTGGCAAGCTTTGGAATAGGCTGCTCAGGGAAGTGGTGGAGTCACCATCCCTGGATGTGTTTCAAAGGTGTGTAGATGTGGAACTAGGGGATACAGTCTAGTGGTGGTCTTGGCAGTGCTGCATTAATGGTTAGACTTGATGATCTTAAATGTCTTTTCCAACCTAAATTATCCTATGATTTTATGTTTGCTACACTCCAACAACAACATTTCTGAGCATTTTCAGCACTTTTGCATTGACTGTGTGCTTTATAACACGCTTAACATGCATGATATATAGCGTGCCTTATGCACAGTTGCTTATTTAGGTTATTATTACTAGGCTAGTGATTTTGGAAAATTAATCCAGATGCTCCCCTGAAATTTATTGCAATACCAAAGAAATCTGAAAGCCAGTACAATTCAAAATAACAAGCTACACATTCAGAAATGACTCCCAGAGAAGAATAAGATATTCTGAGGTGGGCCAAAACTCAGTAAGAACCAGAGACGCATCTGTTGAGAATGTCCAGAATTTAAATGTAACCTAAAGACTGAAGAGGCTAAACCTGCAAACCTTCAGCACCATAGCAATTGCTGCACTGTTTCCTGATGTTGCACCAACAAAGAAAGGTACAAGATTGAACGGGAGTCACCACAGACTGCACATCAGTGCCAGGCAGTTGAAAATCACAAACAAACATGCAAACAACAACAAAAAGAAAAAAAAAAAATAAAGGAAAAAAAAAGAGGCATTGGCTGAAGTTTAAAAAATTTAGCTCATCAGTCATAAACCAGACATTTCTGACAGTGGATCAATTTTCCCGCCAAACTTTAAGAAAGCAATGCAAAACATAATCACATATGAGGCTATCAATCAAATGGCTGCATTTTTTTTTATGTCAGGGAAAACAACATATTTATCCTTTAACTCTCATTTGGAAAATATCCAAAACCTTCTCTCAGATGAAACTTACAAAAAATAAGTCAACTTTATCCAGTAGGCAGGAAATTCCTGCAGTGAAAAAAAACAAACCTCTCTAAAATGTTAAAAGTTACAAACAATAGAAAACTTAGTTACAAAAGGTCTTCCAAAGCAAGGTGCAGAACAATTTCAAACACAAGCAGAAATGTCACAACACACATAACAAAGTAGTCCAGCTTTTCTTTTTGTTGAGTATTTAATTACATAGATCATTCTCATTCTTCAATCTTTTGATTATTTATAATGATATGCAACGCACAGAATGAAGAAGCTGGACAAATATGTTTTTTTAAAAACCCAAATTTGTTCCCTGGGTTTTGAAGAAAGTTTATTTTAAATCCTTAGTAAGCACATTATTCAGCCAAAACCATGAAAATAATTTACAGTGGAGAAGCCCTAAAGCATTCCTTGGAGGAGAAAAACTACACAGAGTTTCACGTAAGTTGCAGGTTACACAACTGACAGAAAAACTTCTTAGGGCTTCTGAATCGTAATATCAGATTCTTTCCACACAGACAAATGGAGAAAAAAAACCCTAGAAAAATTCAAGACCTAGGATTATTTATCCATTTTCAGCAAAATTATTCTCTTTGGGTTTTTGGGGTTTTTTTTGTAAAAGGAAACAGACGGATGTTTTATTCTTTCTTGCAAGTGCATCCTAAATTTCAGTATCTTGCATTAATTACTCCTAGATTCACCAAGATACATTCATGTTTTCATTGCCAAAACACCAGAGCTGAGACAGCAGCTGAATATTGGCCCCAGACCAGTTATTCCTGGGTGGAGCAAAGGAGTTCCAAATCCACTTACTAGATGAAGGAGGAAAAACCCTTCTTTAGTACTTCTGAAACCCAGGCTTATTTTGATGGCTGCTTTCTCTTTCACATATTTGTGCTGAATATTTTGAGGCTTTTTTTGTCAGATGTTGTGGCTATTATGTATTTCACTGCTTGGCATCACTAGAAGATAAAAAAAAATCAAGACTTTATAGCTCTAGAAGTATAGATAAAATACAAATTTTTAAAAAAGGGAAAATCTGGCTAACAGTTCAAATACTTGGAATAATTCTGAAGACATTCCTGGACATTGTGAAGTTGCAAGACTTGCAGGCTCCACAGTTTTATCTCCCCTTCCATGCTGCAGGAGCACCTGACAAAGTTAGGCATGTGCACTAATAGGGCATCTGTGCCTAATGGTAACACTAAGAAAACTCCTAAATAACTTCCTGTTTCACAGTCCAGCTGGGAGGAAAGAAGGAAGTCTTCTGAAATATTTTCTAAAATTCATTATAAACTAAAGCAAAATTTTTAGTGTTGTGCTTTCATTACTCCTTACTGTCAAAGGCAAATCTTAACATGTTCAGACTGTAATGTAAAAAAAAACCCAAAACCCAAAGAGGCATAATTTTCCTGGTATAAGTTATGACATTGCTTTCAAAGTGGTCTTCAACATTTGTCTTCTAATTTCTTCCAGACTTCAAACCCTCAATATCTAATCAATAATTTCTGTTCATGTTTCTGTTTATCCAAAGGAAGTATTCCACTCTACTCAGTTCTTCAGCTGGACTATGCACCTGCTGAGCAGTCTGGTTTGGGAAAGGAGGTGTTGTGGAAAGGTTACTGTTTTTTGCCATAACTTCCTGTCTGCGTGAAAAGAGTTAAGTGAATTCAATTTGATTTACTCACCACATGGAACTTTACTTTATTTTTGGGATTTTTTTTGGTTTTATCAAGGATACTCACTAGATATAAACTATATAATTATAATTTTAGATTATTTTTGGTTTTTATCAAGGATACTCACTATATATAAACGAAACCTATGGAAAAGGTAGTTCAGTATTTATAAGGTTTCCCACAGTGCTTTCAGGACAGATTGAAAAAACACACCTACACTCAGACATCCATTAATAGAAACCTCCCTAAAAACCTGTTTCTCAAGACATTTGAGAAGGCCAGAGACCCCATAATGAGCAAACTCATGCTCTGATCACATTTTTCTTTAATTAGATGAGATAAAGGGTTTTTTCTAAACATTTTGGATAACATCTGATAATTTTTATGAACTTCTTTATAACTGCAGTTTAACATTAACCTGAATTAATTTCTATAGCAAGTGAAACATTTTTCTTTTATTTACAGTATAATTCCTGTATTACTAAACAGTGACACTTTCACACATAATCATATTCTACAGGATTACAGTTTTAAAAAATCTGGGTTCATCACTGGTTTTTATTACATGTGGGGTTTTTAAAAGCTGAAGATGTACAGATAATTCTTAATTTCTCCGACCTCTCTAATGACCTGAATGGCTGTACTATTGGAAAGAAAGTGTAACACTATGCAACACTAAATGGGTTCTCAATAAAGTACCTAGTTTGATTGTTTTTTAGTTGTTGTTAACTTTTAAGGTAAATTTGGATAAAACTGGAGGGGAACTTCACTATGAAAGCAGCCTATGCTATTTATAGTGAGTTTCCTCTCTAGTGCAAGACAGTGAATGTTTGCCAAAAGAATTGTACATCCAGGAGGGTTTTTGAAATATGAAAGATACTTTTAAACTATGAAGAGAATTATAATTTTTGCCTATTATTTAGTAACCTTCAGATACTGTAATTCACTTCAGATCCTGAAAAAACATTCCAGAGACAAATATTAGTCTACCACTGGATAGTGAAGAGGAGGAACAAAATTACATTTCAAGGGGAAACTGTTTTAATTAGAGTTACCTTGTACACCTGCACAGCAGTCACCTTCAGTACATTGTGCAAAGTGTTACACCCCACAACTCTGTTTATTCTTGCTGCCATCAAATTCTGAGTCCATAAAGCAAGAAGCTCAAGTTTGCTCCCAGGCATATTTATATCACCCTACATTTATGCTGCTGTAGTGCAGAAAACTAACTCAAACACCCTTAACTGGCTGACTGTACATCCCACAATAATAGTCTTGGGAGACACCCATCACACCCTAATCCATAACCTTTATGACAAAGGAATCCTTCATGGATACTTCATTCTTTTATATTTCAGGTTACATGAACAAACAGGTGGACAGGGTCCACTAGTGCCCTTTCACAATTGTACTTAATCAGTAACAGCCTCACTATGATCCTGAAAGAAATCCAATTGTATCAAAAAATGGAAGGTGAATCTACTCTCACAGGTAGCTGCACTTCTGTATCTGTACTTGGGCAGTTTAATCAATTTTCAGCATTTGGAAAGAAAGCTTGATTACATGGAAGCAGACCTCAGCAATCTCACCACCAGCCCAGCAGATGAAAGCTGCTGAGCTTTCTGCCTATGCAGAACCTTAAAAGCACTATTCTAGAACTCCACAGGCATTAAACCACTTGCAAAACCCTTTACCCTCAATCCTACCCGACAAACCAAAGACCCGATTCTGACCCTGATGCAGTGGCCCTTCCTTTGCTGAAGCAGAACAAGTTACAAGCTTATAAAAAACTTACAACTTTGGAAGAAAACAAAAGACCATTTGTAATCCCAGCATTTACCTAGAAGAGCTTCCCAGTGACACCAGTTCCTCACCCTAGAGCTGTCAAGTCACTACTTGTTGCTACAACTTTCTGATGTGATATAACTCAGGTAACAGTGCCAATTCCTGACCTCAGTGACACTGGTACTTTGACAGAAGCCCAGAAATGCTGGACTCTGTAAAAAGCAACAGGGGCAGGACTCCTTGCTGCTGAATACAGGCAGCTGATCAAGGCATGTTTAGGGAGACAATGTTCAGCTTGCTGAAATACCTGTCAGGTCTAGTAACATTTTTTTGTGAAGCAAATGCCACATCAAGAAGTCTGTTTATTGTCCTAGCACTCAAAAGTTCCAATACACTATGTAAGAAAAAACCCATCACTGAACATTACAGCTTATTTATTAAAGGCATTGGTAAAATAAGTGGCAGCCATTTCAGTTCACTAGCTACATGTTTCAAATTCTGTCTTGAAATTCAGTTACCGAAAGGTTGTCTTCTTTAGTTCAAACTGACCCAGATGCTCAGCTGAGGTGCCCTACATAGAGTCACCTCTGTGAGAACACAGAATCCATTTTATTGTCCAGTCAAGTCTGAAAAATAATTAAATTTTCTTCTCTTGAAGACATATCAGAGATTTGATTTTGGATAAAATAAGTCTTTCTGATAGGAAGTAATTTACTACAGAAATGTACTCTTAAATCAGGGGCTCTGGCATCTACGTGGCATTTGGATCCCATCAACTGCAGCTCCAGCACAGGCAAGAGCACTTGAATAGGGCCAATCGAATGTCTCAGTGTTACTGTGACAACAGCTCCATTCTCACTCACAGACCTCAACTAAGTGTTGCATTAATCTCTACTTAGCAAAGCTATGTTAATTTGGCTACAGATAATATCTGGGAGGATGCTGAGAGCATTGATACCTATTCACTCCTTTGAAAAACCAAAACTACTCTAAGCTCTAACATTATAATACAAGTAAAGAATGTATAGCAGGAAAGATGGTGCTTATCAGTTTCATTTTACACACTTTGTATTTTCTGCAGTAGCAATGTGTTTTGCAAGTGAAGGGGTTTCCTTTTACTGACCTTGGCATTCATCAGGACCATACTGTGATTTATATTGAGAATTCCAGGCCTTAATCTGATCTTATAAATAAATGTAAAATACATAAAACAATTATCCTAGTGTAAAATTGAATTTTATCTCTCTGTAATCAGCTTTTGTCTATGATACATATTTCTATGTTTGAATACAATTCAAAATTAATAATACGTATAATTTATTTTCTGACTTTTCATTATCTTGACATTCTAACAATCTTTTTTTTTATATACTCAGGCTTTCATTTTATCCAGGGCTTCAACCCCGGAGTTCCTTTTCAGACGTGTACAATGTGTCTTTCAGAATATCCATTCAAGGAATAAGCCTGCTAAAAGAACACATTGGCCATTTAACAGACCAAGAAAACGTATTAAAAACAGCAAGGCTTTATAACAAAGAAAAACACAAGATTATGAGAGAAAACTTAGCACTGTGTGTAAATGACAGAAAAAAACCACATATTCGAAGTAATCACAAGTTACAGTGAAGAATTAAATGTAAAAAGTAAAGTTCTGAAATTAGTGATTCTGGAAAATCATTAAAAGACAGTTTAGATTTAATTTTTTAATAGCTAAAAGAGAAAACCAAGGAAGTCTTTTTCCTATTAAAGGGCAGTCACAACTTTATGCTGAATGCCATAGCATTAGCAATTTAATATAAAGATTAGCCTTATCTGGACATGAGGTTTTCAGTACTTTACAAGTAATTTTTTAACCCTGAATGTAATTTATATAAATGCATCAATCTAATAGGTTAGTTTCTTTTCTTAATTCAATTAATTAACCTCAACAAACCATCCTCAGTGTTTTACTACCTCAGACATATATATGTTGACTTCAAAGTAAGTGTGTCTCAAGTCAAGTTCTCGCTACCATGTAAGGCTTAAGTAGATTTCATATGCAAGTGCTACGATTTACACAGAAGAATTCACGTAAAGCAAAAGGCTCAGAATTAGAGATGGTCAGGCAGGAAACAATAACAATAAAAAAGGACACAGACATACAAAATACAGCAAGAGGAAATATCCTAAAAGGAGCGTGATGAGTAAATACAAAGAACATCAAGGCTGTATGGGCTGACAGCCAAAGTGTCACTTTGCATAAGGGGCAAGAAGTCCCCAGCCCCTCTGCCCAAAGGCACAGCTGTCAGTGCAGCAGCAGCAGCAGCAGCAGCAGGGGGATTCCTTCACGTCTGCAGCAAACCAAGCTGCTCAGTGGCCCTTTGTGGTGAGGGGAGGAATGTGATAACCACGGTGGTCTGCAAGTGAAAACAGCACACCCCAGAACGAGTGGTCCTCGCTCTGAAGTGGCTGTGGTCAGGATGGGGCATGTCTAGGGAGCAGTCCCTCGAATACCTTGTGACAAACACATGTGGAGAAAATAACACGAAAGAACAGTGTGGTTAACTGAATAAAAGGTTAAAGAAAATAAACAATATTTTTGCAGCTTAGCGTTTATTTGTGAACTGCTGCTGCAACTCTATGCTTGACAGAAAAGCTATGAGGCTTTTGGTAGCTTGACAAGACAATCTACAAGCTTGAATGAAATGTTCAGCTTAAGGAGTTAGAATAAATCTGATGACTGATGTGCTACTGAATGTGACAGACTGACATCTGTTTTAAACAGGATCTCTGTACTGAAAGCAGTATCTTCCCATTACCTTAAACATACTAAGACTTTTCCCAATGAATTCTGACTAATCTATTAAGACAAAAGATCTCCTCAAACTCTTGGCGTGTCAATAAAAAAAATGAAATAGCCATTTGGTCTATTTGCATAATTAATTCATGCTGACATTGTACTTCTGTGATTAATTTACAACCAGTCACAAAAGTCTACAACAAAAACAATTACTCTAACTTCCTGAATTAACTATAAAATTATAAAATATGTACAATAAATGATTTAAAGCAGCTTATCTAAACACTATTTGTACGCAGACTTTCACGTGTGGAAATATCAAACTGCTTATCTGTTATCAAAGCAGATTTCATACAAAAATAGGTACAGGCATTCCTTAATAGCTTTCGAAAAATCAAGAAAAAATTATCAAAAAATCTACAGTCAAACGGTATTGCAACACATAGCCAGAGATACACTAAAAAAACAACTTCAGTTTTAATTTGGCCAAATCCTTAAAAATTGTAAACCGTTACTTTAATTACATACATAGACACACATGAAAACAATGTAAAATAAGACAAAAATCCTTGGAATATAATAGATGCTACTTTAAAAACCATATAAGAAACAAAACTTTGGCAAGATCTAGGGTGAAACAGGAATATCCTTAGTCTATATAAATAGTTCCTGCAGGAATTACTAAGGTGTTTTACTGTCTCCTTATCCTACAGATAATGACTCAAATCTGTCCTACAAACACAAAATATGGAAAAAAGGATTTTGTGACACCCACCTGAAATCTGTACCTTAGAGGGAATGGGCAGAACTGGTAATTGGTGGATAAAGGGGAGTACCATCAGTTGGAACCACACTGTATTTGCAAAGCTGAGCAGGGAAGCTGGCACAACTCCCCAGCTCCAAAGGGAGAATGAAACCACCACCAGAGTCATCCAACCTTCTGAAAAGGCTAAGTGTCAGAAGTGCATACAATTTAGATACACTAGTCATCAGGTGAATTTCCCTCTTAGTTGATTAATTGATGTTCAACTATAATTTCATATAAGACATTTCTAGGAACAGAACAGTGCATATTGTTTAGCTCATAAATGTCAGAATTAGACTGATTTACCTTGCTAGTTCTCTTTACTGCTATACAAGAGCACCACAATTACTGGTAATTAGTCCAGCAGAAAAGCTGTTTTTAGGCGTGAGCCAGATTACAAGTATACCACCACATGTATTTTACTGACAAAATAGAGTTAAAATTTTGAAAGATGCTTTCCCACTACAGCTAGTGAGCTTATAAATAAATAAATAAATAAATAAAAAGCTAAACTCAGAATTTTAAAGCTTTGCCCTGTCCTGCTGCTAAGATGCTAACTGAAGTCATAAAAAAAAGTTCAAGGACCTCAGCCAAAATAGTTTTGCTTGTAAGACTGCAGCTATGTGTCCCTTTGTCCCCCATTTGCACTCAGACCTCAGAAGACCAAAAGACATTTTTCCAAACAGTTGTTATTTTATAGTTCATCAATACAGAAGATCACAACCCTCTGCACATGCTAATGTTTTGTTCAGTGTTTTACAGGAGTCCTTTGTATGCCCCAGTTACCATAATCTCCTTCCCCACAAAATGTAATCTGTTAACAAAAACCACTGTGGCAGGGATAAAATCTCATGCTAGAGGCAACTATCAATATGTCTGACATACTCTATACAGTCAGCAGAAAAATGTATTACTTATGCTTATATCAGAATTACAAATTAATCCGTTTCAGCTACCACCTGTGATCTTTTGGACTGAGAGAGAAGCAAAGCCCAGAAGCTCTGATACTTCCCAAAGCTTTTCACAATTGCTAGCTCTACATTTCTATCATCTTCCCTGGGTCAAAGCATCAGTCCTCACTACAACCTTTGCTATTCAACATGTGCTGTACTTCCCCACTGAATGCTTCAGGCACTACAGAAAATCTCTCAAAGGACTCAGGTGCTGATACATAAGGAATGCTGCACACACAGAGGTGGTCTCCACTTTCTTCAGAGCAACTGCCAAATTCAATTGATGCATCAAGCACAGAAAAACAGTGGCTATCAGTCATCTTTTCATGATGTTCTCCATGCACTGGCAGGTGCAAGACTTGGTGTTTCTGTATTTTGTTTTTCAAAAACATTTAAAGGCTAAGTTTAATGAAGGCTTGTCTTATTTCCCTCACCTTCAAATGACCAGTATATCCATCCTGTTGACTTTACCACTCATTTCATGCATCATACACGATTATTAAGCTCTTCTTTTGCTTCTAAGAGCAAACATCCATTGGAATGTAATTTTCCGAACATTTGTCTTTTCAGCTCTACCCTGTATTTCACTGAAAGCTTTACTGTCAAACTTCTGAAAAACTCCCTCCTCTCTAAAGAAAACATCCCTTTAACAAGAACATCAGCTAAACTTTGTAACCATGCCCTTGAAAGGCAGGGAAAGCTTATTTTCATAAACACTCAAGTCAAATACTTATATTCTGCTACAACTTCTTATTTGTGCTAATATCACTGCCTCTGGTACTAATTAAATCAAAAGTCAAAGAACACAGGAACATGATGGCTCAAAACAACAGAGCATGATCATTCTTGAACAAAACAATGGTGGCTTAAGACATCCCTAATGCCAAATATATATGTTGCAACTTCATTCCTATGTGAGAAGTCACTGTTGGATAGAGGTAAAATTTCTTCTAAGTTATTATTAGAATTTTAAAAATTGACACTTGCTTAAGTAAATTGTATTTGTATAAATTTAGAAATTCCTCCCTCACAAATTTAAGCTGTATATCCATCTATCATCAGTGCTGCTACAAATTTACAACATGCTTTTCAGAACACATACTAGAAAAGAGTATTTTTACTATTGAAAAGATATGTTCCTACTTGTACTGATTCTGCTTTGGATGTCATTAACTTCCTTCATAGCTGTGTACATGGTACTTTGGTCTTTTGGGGTTACAGCTAAAACAGTGCTGATAACATACCAGTATTCGGAATATTGCCTGCACTGCCCCCACAGCAATCAAGCTTTTGTTCCCCAACAACCCTGTCACTCCAGACAGTAACTTGGGCACGGGCAAGAAGTTGTGAGGGGACAGAGCTGACCCAAACCAGCCAAAAGGATATTCCACACCATATAATATCGTGCTTAGCAATGGAAACTGGGTAAAGCAAAGAAGGGGGTGTGTGGTTTTTCCTCCAAAGCAGCTGTTCTCTGAGACTGGCTGGATTATGGTCTGCTGCAGGTGAGAGATGGCAAGTAAGTCTATTTGCATAAGTTTTTGGTGGTTTTAGTTTTGTTTCATTGGTTTGTTCTTCCTTTTCCTTTGCTTATTAAAACATCATTGTCTTGGACCATGAGTTTTCTTCCACTCTCCTTATTTTCCCCCTCAGCTTGCTGGGGGGAGCAGCAAGTGAGCAGCTGCACAGGTGTTTAGCTGCTGCCTGGGGTCAACCCCACACACGACTGTTTATTTTTTCCCTTCAAAGCACAAGGATGTTTATAGTTGTGATTTGTGTCTGTTTTTAAAAAACACATTGAAACAGTAACAAGTTGGAATACTGACTAGAGTTTCCTCTCCAGGCTGCAACAAATAACTGGGTTTAAATGACTGGAGTGCTGTAAGAGTTTGTTACCGTGAACCACAGAATAGTTAGGGTGGGAAGAGATCTTGAAGATCATCTATTTCCAACCCCCTACCATGGCCAGGGAAATCTTCCATTAGACCAGGCTGCTCAAAGCCCCATCCAACCATGTGCCATGTGTGAAAGAAAATCCGTAATTTCATTTTTGAAAACCATAAGCAAAAGTAACCATTAAAACAAATAAAGTGGACAAAATGATACAATTCCAGCAGAATTCTAACTTGATAATTTATTTTTGACAAATGCTTTCACAGTCTCACCTGTAAGTCCATTCCCTAACATCTGAATGCTAGTTTAACACACATAATGAACAGCAGGTAGGAACACATTTCCAAAGATTATTTCAGATTGCAACTTAGCCCAGTATTCATATAGTCATCAGACAAATCTGCAGGCTTTGAGAATGACTTAGTTTTCCTTTTGAGACATAAGGTACAGTACAGGAGTGTTACTGTGCAGAAACATTAGTCAGAGCAAAAACACCAGGGACCCACACCCTTCTCATTGTTTTGAAATGCAAACATTAAGACACTGGGAATTTCAAATAAAAAATGCAGGGCATATGTTATAGAAATGGTGTACCAGTCACAATCACAGAATACTACTATCTCTCAGATATTTCAAGCATAGACTTATTGGCACAAACCCAGTAAAAATCCTTACAAGCACAAAACCTTATTACCTATTATCTCTCAAACATTTTCCTCCTTTCTCCCTTTAAAACTAAGAACTGCATTTCAAATAAAATTAGCATCTTGCTATTTAAGAATTGTTCTCTCACTAGAGTAACTTGGCTTTATATAAAACTGCATCAGGTAAACTGTTTCCTAAAGAAAGTTGTAAAAAACTTGGACATTTTTCACAGTTCTCCAAGTGGCCAACACAAATGTCAACAAAGCCAGTCCACAGTATCATTTAGTTGAGCCACGTAACACAGCTCTGGGCTGTGGGTGTGGACACATAGCATGCAAAACAGGCAGTATACACAAGATTAGCTACTGCTGATTTTGAATTTCTGAACTGCTCTATTCAACAATTTTCTATATTCAAAAATATGGTTTAAAAAATATCAGCAGGTAGTATACATGAAAAAAAAAACCAAAACAAAACTAAATCTCACAACTTCTAATTTAATCTACTTTTTAAGTTTTTTAAGAGCTTCCCTTAGGCCCTGTTTTTGATGGTTTCAACCAAGATTTGCCTAAGACACGCAATTGGCTCAGAAGGTAGCAGAAAAAACGTGGCAAGCCACATGGACCCTTGTTTTTGCAGCACTCTGGAACAGATCAGGGTATTTCACCCAATCTCCTGCCTGTCAAACACCCCAAAACTGTCTCTAAGCATCCCAGCACACAGTCACTGCCTTGACTTGCACAGCTAATAAATAGCAGACACCTAATTTTAAACCCACGTTCATTTATTCGAATAAAACATATCACAGATACATGCTCAAGGAGCCGTGCAGGTTAGAGAAGCTGCAGGTTTCCCCATGAGCCTGCTCAAGGCTGGCTGCTGGCACAGGGCTCCATCTACCGGTGTGCAGTCCTACAAACCTCTGGGAAGAGCTGGGGGAGTGGGGGGAATAAATCAAAACCTCAACAGCTATTTCACATCTCTGCTAACGAGATATTCAGAAGACATAAAATGAGACTATTCAGAAAACATTACTGTTTCAGAAGAAAACAATCAGCAAACTGCATTCACTCACATGCTAGGCTGAAACTGTTGTACGTGTATGAAATCTTTTATTACCCTTTAGTATTTGTAAAATATGTCTCAAAAACTGTTCTAAAGAAGCACCAATTTTCTACAAGATGCAGCACATGATTACACACTCCCAATCCAGATGTAAAGCTTCATTGTTCCTTCTTAATGAAAGCAAATAAGTAAACACAGGTAACTCTCAAAAACTACTGAAAACTGCATCACAATTTAAGGCATTAGAGGTGGTCTTTTTGATTAAAAAAAAAAAAAGGAAACTCCTCAAACATGCAAAAACAAAGTTTCAGAAGGTAACTGCTATTAGTATTCAAGGGTATTCCTGCACAGTGGGAGCTGCAGCTACTACGTCTAACTTTAAAGATTGATTTGCCTACTACTGTCCCATGCAGCATTTCCCAAATTGAGTCATTCACACCTCACATAAATAACCCCACCGTGCCTTCAATTTATGTCTGGAAGTGAAAAACAGCGGTATCCTGCCCCACCTCGCAGGGCCCTTTGTGCCCATCAGCCAAGGTTACTGAGCTCTGGCTGCAGAAGAGCAGACCGGACAGAAAGCAGTAGGAAAGCAGTGCTGTGCCTTCTGTGCAGCACTTCAGCAGCTGCCCGAGCTTGCCAAGGGCCAACACCTGGCTGAGGAGTCAGCCCAATTCTGCTCTGCAAGGCAAGATCAACAGCTAACCTTGCACCTGCTGCAAGCAGAGAGACAATGCAGGAAATGTACAGTGAGCTCCACAACTCTACCCCACTTCTTTTCTTTGAGCATCCTGTGTCACGCTCAACACCATGGTGAAGGCAGCTGAGTGGGGCTCAGAACAGGCTAAGGGAATCCCTGAAATACCCACAACCCTCACACAGTACCTCAGCACGGGAAAAGATACAAGCAGTTTAGTCAGGAACATCTGAAAACAACCAACAGATGGTCACAGCAAGAAGGCAGGAATGGAGCACAGAGCAGTAAAACCAAGGCTTTATGTATTATCCTGTAAGGCAAAGAGAACTGGTGAACAAGGGCATCAGGGAATTCACGTAACTCCTCCTGTGGCTCAGTTTTCCCAACATAGCTTGTTCCTCATAAATGATAGTTGAAGAGACTAATGGAAAAGAAAATCTCCTACAATTAACTTTACACAGCACCACAAAATGAGAACAGAACATTGTCTTTTTTCTTTTTTTTTTTTTAATATTTTAACTTGAAGGGAAAGCAAATTTTAAAGCTTGAAAATCGATTTTCCACTTGCTAAATTTGAACTTTAATCAAAATGCATTTTAAAATAAAATTGAGTAGAACTATAGAGTTGCTGATATCTCTAAGGAACAATGACATCAATGCAGATTACGCTTGAGAAGGATGTAGGTGTGGAACTACATCCTTTTTCATCATACAGTCAGGTGCAAAGTGAAAAGTTAAACTTCAAGATTCCTGTGGTTTAATGAAAATAAATACTATCATAAACAGATCCAAGAACACAGACACATTAAATACTGTTTGTTTTTCTTCAGATCTAGATCATGGGAATGGAGATATTTAACTACTTTAAGAATCATTTTTATTTCACTTTAAGCTGTTTACACTGTCAGCAATCTCCTGCTATCATGACAACTAACACAGGCAAAGAAAAAAAAAAGTGGAAAAAGTGAACTAATGCCTGTGAAAAGTTTTAAATGGGTATCTAAGTATTTGATTGGCCTGCATTGATTACACTGAGCAACTGAATGTCTATCATAGTTCCTGTATCACCCATCTAGTAATATTTGTAAAAAAGAAATTAAAAATAAGAACACATTTCTGTAGCTCTACCAGAAGAGCTACAAAAATGTCAATAAATCTTAAAATGGTGGTGGGTGTTTCACGGTGCCAATTTCCTCACTACCAGGGAGGTACCAGGCAGCAAGCTGGTCACACAGTGCTTCTGTCAAATCTCAGACAAGGAAAACCACAACCTAATACTCTGCCATAACAGCAAATGGAAAAACTGCCTGTGTCTGTGCTCACACAAGAAACACACTATAGAAATACATGATGAAAAATACTGCTTTGTTTCTCATGCTTATATCTAAAAATTTACACAGCCAATTTAACACATTCCCACCCCCTAATCACTTAATGCTGCAAAATTCCGATTGAACCTGGAATTTTATTTACTTGAATGTGAGTCACAAGAACACATTGAGAAATGGCATCTTAAAGCAGGTCCAACTGCAAACCACAGAAATTTTAAGTTAAGAACAGTATTTAAGAAAAGTCAGTTGTGACTTTCTAAAAGTAATACTAATAACTTTATTAAACTATTCTATGGATACTAATGATTTTATTATATCAATACCACTAATTATATTATCTGATGGGATAATTTAGGCAACTACGAGAAGCATAAATTATAATATCCGACATAACACTGCATTCATTAGACATGTATCTTCACATTTTGCCATATAATCTCTCTCAAACAGCACTAACTTTCAAAAAGAAATATATAACTATGTATCATACCATTACTGAAAGAAATAAATGCTTAAAAAAAGAATACACTCATTTTTGCATAACTTCTTTCAATAGCTTTGAAGACACCCCCTGGAATGTCTTAGCTTTCCTAATCATGCTCAGTCAGTGTTCTCAGATCTCTTAACTGCACTCAGCTGCAAGCTGAGATATGATTTTTCTTGCTAACTAGGTTTATCTTTTTGGCATTCAATTCCTAAAACGAAGTTAAATCTGTAATGCATAGGAAAAAACCATCAGAAACATAGTAAACATAATACAAACTGGTATTTTCTTTCCTATACAATAGACAAGCACTAAGAATGGTTCCATGTCCACACCTGTTGAAACAGAATTAACATGGAGAGGGGGTCAAACATATTTATTTGGAAATAGTGCAAGGAAAGAAAACTAAAGCAGACTTGATTAATCCCAAAGGAAACAAGTCAAGAACATCTTTAAAAAATATGTAATACAAAGATTTAAGCATATTTAACTTCACGCACTAAAAACTGAAACAACAAAAAATTGTATTTTAAATTGTGTAAACATTCTACAAAAAAGAAATATTTTGATACTTTTCATTTCCATACACCTCAACTGCCATGCCCAGGAAAGCCCTATGCCCTGTTCACCAAGCCAAACTAAGCTTAGGATCATTCTTTTGTTAAATTGGCAACTAAGAACATTTTGAGTTCTAGTCCCACCAAGGGCAATTCATACACATGCCACCCCATGAAGTAATTCTTTACCACTAAATACTCCCTTTACAATTGGACATTTTTATTTACAAGTTAAAGTAGAAGTGAACTTGTAAATTGGCTGAAACAAATTAATATAATAAATTAAAAATGCAGTCTGTTTGCTTCAAGTACAGCAGTTTTTGATCCCATGTTAAATTCTCTCACAGTGGAGCATCATACAGCATTTTGAGAACAGTTTTGATTCAGGTACAACCCTGCCCTCATTCCACAAACCCTGAAGGAAACTGCCACCCTCTCCCAACAAGACCTAATCAGTAATCAAGCATTTTAATCCTTCTTTGCTCTAATACTACATTACTGCACCAGATTAGATTTTTCTAATTTATTTCACACTTAACATTTAAATTAGTGCATAGCTAGTCAGAATATTACTATTGAAATGAACATATAACTTAAAGATCAAATTCTGTCTTCAACAGATTTACATAAAAGGACAGAAAGGATAACATTTGTCTACCAGCATGTTATGTGGATCTCCTTACCTCAATTTATTACGGATTTCATGGTGCAAAAATTAATGCCCTCCAGGAGCTGAACTCATTACCAATTATGGCTTCCAAACCCACAGTGTAATCCCAAGCTTCTGTGACCATAGGGAGGTTTGCCATTCACTTAAAGGGAAGTTGGATCTGTTCCTGGGTTTGCTCCTCTAGCAAGAGATACTGAACAAAACAGTACCAACAGCCACTGTCCTGACTTTTTTTCTATTACATAACAGATACTGAACCAGTCCCATGCATTTTAGTCCCTGCTAAAAATAAAACAAACATATTGATGATAGTTTTAACTACACATCAAGTCAACTGTAGGATTGTATACCTTTTTTTCAATGTGACTTTCTAGAATATATTTCAGCAACTATAATGGCAACCAGCCTGTAACTCATGGATATCACTCAGCCTTTCAACCCCTTCCCAGAACCCACAGCAGCATTCCTGCAAGTCATCTGGTGCTCATGTAGCACACCCAGGTCACAACACATGTACAAACAGCCTCCTGTCAGCCACCTGACCCAATGAACTCCTTCTACAGGCCTACTAGAGAAAAGCACAAGTAAACAAAACAAAACTAGCAAACAAACAAAAAAGGGAAGAAAAGAAGCCATACATATATGCTGGTGGCCAAAATGAAGTTGACCATAGGCCAACAACTACTACTATAGGTACTACAATTCTAACTTTAAAAATAAAAAAATGCTTTCAGAATAATTAACTGAACTACTGAGTTTTAATTCCTCTGGACAGAAGGAAATAAATATTACAATGCCCTTGGCAAGACTCAGCCAAGTGTAACGGTGCACAGTAAACACACTAAGCTGTTTTCATGGGGTCCCTCCCACAGGAGAAAAGTTCTCCATAAACTTCAACATGCTTGCTTCCCATGGACTACTTATTCACAAACTGCTCCAGCGTGAGTCCCTTCCACGTGGTTCAGCCTCTCATGAACAAACTCTTCCACCGTGGGTCCCCCATGGGTTCCCCCTATCACCAGCAAACCTGCTCCAGCATGGGCTCCTCTCCACAGGGCCTGCCAGCAGCCTGGTGCAGCCCACGTTTCCCACAGGGTCATCACAGCCTCCTTTGGGCACATCCACCTGCCCCGGAGTGGGGTCTTCTGCGGGCTGCAGGTGGGTGTCTGTTCCACCGTGGATGTCCTTGGGCTGCACCACAGGCTGCAGGGGAAGCTCTGCTCTGATGGCTGCAGCACCTCCTCCCTCTCCTTCATCACCGACCTTGGTGTCTGCAGAGCAGCTTCTCTCATGCATTCTAACTCCCTTCTTCAGCTGCAAGTGAGAATTCCCAGTCCCCCTCCTTCCTTTCTTAATTCTGTTACCCCAGAGGTGCTGCCACAGCTGCTGACAGGGTCAGCCTTGGCCAGCAGTGGATCCATCTTGAAGCTGGCTGCCATTGGCTCTGTCAGACAGAAGGGAAGCTTCTAGAAGCTTCTTACAGAAGACCCTCTGTAGCTCTCCTGCTAAAGAACCTTACCACATAAAGCCAATACACATATAAACTATTTTCAAAATTCTAATATATAATATTCTTTAATATACCAAAGGCCACCACTCCACAGAAACTGTCAGTTTGCATTTTAACTTGTCCCTAAGAGACAAAGGTCCACATCAAGAATTGTGATGGAAAACAGAAGCCTGCTGTTATGAAGTTAGCAGGGAGCTTCCTCACAAAACTAGGAATGCATGCCAAGCACCCTGTCACTTAAAAAACCTGGTGGCTGAAAGCAGCAGAGAATCAGCTTAACAACTGAGCATTCACACTGGTTCTTTTCATAGCTGTATCTTTCTGCAAATAAAGGTTCAATACTGTTTCTCTTACTTCTTCAAAACCACTTTCCTTTCAAAGGAAAAAGGCAGCAATCGTACTTACAGGAATATCTGTCAGTTGCAACATTAGGCTGTAGTTAAATCTGTCAATAGACAGTAGCCCAGATGGGTTGTTTGTTTGTTTCAAAGTAAGTTTCAAAACATCAGTTGCCCACATAGGGTACCAGATGTAAAAGTGAAAAGAAGCCTCTGCATTGATTTGGGTGGTCTGCACTAAAGTGAGCATCAATTCATAGCTTAAAACCACTGCACTATGGCATTTCACTGCCATCAATGTGCAGCATCTATTCTGCCCTATGTCTGGCAGACTAAAAAGTAGGTAGCATAAAGATCCATTAAGATATCTCTCAAGCTCACACCTAATTTTACATAGAACTGTGATCTGTAGGCAGGATGCTCTCCCCTTTCACCCTCAGCTCACGTGTATCTTCTTGCTTTAAATTCTAATGATTAATTTGTTGATTCTTTCCAACCTTTGAAGAACAGAGAACTATCCAACATGTATTTTCTCTTCCTCCCTAACCCCTTCCAGCAAGATCTGAAAACTCCTTTACTTTTTTACTAACCTAGGCCCTCTCAGAAACTAAAACCCTCACAAACTGCAAAAAGCTACATGTGGGCCATGTGGCATCAGCACTATACTATTTCTGCCAATGATACAGTGTGTTGGATTTGTCTTGCTGCAAGAGAAATACTAAGCTTGAAACAAAACCTCGTTTTGCTTCTTACTGGTCAGAGAAAGAGTTTAACACCATTATAATGCATTTCTAATTTAGCTGCATCTAGAATGACTTCTAACAAGCAGGGAGATAGATTAACAGAATGTGAAGAAAAGTAACATTTCCTTTTCCAAAACAGGCAAACTTATTACTAAAAGAGAAATTAAGTAAATCCAGAAACAAAGCAAACAAACCAAAAGGCAAGAAATCTAATTAGTTATTATGTGAAAACTGGGGAAGAGATTTTTAAAATTTAATTTGTCATCCACTGCTGTTGGGCAGTAGTCCCCATTACAAACTGTAATGGGAATCACCCTCTAAGGAACTTGCAGTATCATTGCAAGAAAACCTGTAATACCTACAGTAACTAGTAACAGTGACCATCCCTCCCTTCTTACATCCCATATGTAATCTCATCTCCCAGTCCCTCTCTTCACTTTTCCTACTGCAACCAGAACTGCAGTAACTTCTTAGCTGGACAGGCAAGACAAGTTTTTCACTTTCAAGATCCTGAAATCAGTGCTAATCCCTTCACCAGTGACAAGGCAGAAGAGCTCATAGCCATCAAATTGATGGCACCTCACTGGTGTACACAGCTGAAGAACCTTGTCATGAATGACAACATTCTGGGTACTAAACAGCAAAATAAAACAACCCACAACTACCTAGTACTACTGGAAGCAGCATGTTTAACTGGCATGACAGTTTTGACTCTTGTTAAACCTCACATGACTTACTTTAGTGCCATAATATATTCAAATAAACAAACAATCTAAAACAAGTGGTTTCAAGTTAAACCAGAGTTGTACACTCCCAGAGCAGAACTGGTTAAATATGGATGCTCAAGGACAGGTACAAAAACAAGGCAAGCACTTCTCTAAACCCCAGAGATCCTAGAACCTCCAAGATTTGCAGCTCTGACATCTTCTGAGGCAGAAAGCACATTGCTGTGGTTAACCGTTTTTTCTTCCACAGCTAAAGCACTGCAATTTAAAACTGTTCTAACTGTAGTTAGAACTTCCTGGAATATTCAAAAGCCACTATGGTGCTGCAGGGCACTCTGAATTCAGAAACTCGGGCTGAACAAACTCCTACAGCAGCTCAGCTCCAATCACCTCAATCCCCTGAAGCTGTACCTAGACCCAGCGGTAGTTCTTCCACGGACAAACATCGGAGGGTGTGTTGTCTCGGATAAAATAGTCCTTTGGGTATATTCACTGAATATTTTTCTCCCAAACTGTTCACACTGAGAAACCACAGCCTTTTTCCTTAAAAGAAACACACCCTCACAACATCATCAAGTCTGACTAGCAATAATTACAATAGGAGCTGAGGTATACAGCTCATTGGGATTTCCTAAGCAACTTTAAGTCATAAATAATCCAAAGAAGCACAAATTTTATTCTGGCAAGTACTTTTGGTGCGTTTTTTTCCTTTTTTTTTTTTTTTAATGTACTACACTAATGAGTATCTTCCAGAGTTTCTGACACTAAAGATCCAGCACCGACGTCCTGAATTTGTTCGGGGCAGGTTTCACCTCGGACTGTCCCGGCCCCCATCCCAGCGCTGCCCCGCTCCGTCCCTTCCCTCCTAGAGGCTGAGCCGGCAGCCTCCGGGACTCCAAATCGCGCATCCCGCACGAAACTTGCTTCCCCCGCTCTCCAGCTGCGGAGCGTAAGAGCCGGGTAAGTCCGGCAAGCCGGGAGCATTAACCCAGCCAAGGGGCTGCCACGGCACACGCAGCCAGCCAGGCGGCGCGGCCCCAGGGGCGGAGGAGGCCGGGCAGGGCCGCTTGGCGGCGGGGAGGCGCTGGGCGCNGGGCCGCGGCGGGGCGGTGGCGCCGCCCTGCGGGCGGGAGAGGCGGCAAGGCCGGGCCGGGCCGGGCTGGGTGCGGATCTCTCCTGCCCGTTCTGCCCCACCACAGCCTGCTGTGGTTTCCTTCCCGGGGTAGGAGCGCTGGGCTGCTGCCCGGGATGGACGGAACTCCCTGCTGAGGGATGCAGTAGCCACAGCTGGAGAGACAGACCCTGCCAGGGTTAGCGAGGAAAAGAATGGAGCGGCGCTCATGTACTGATTTGGGAAGAGGCCACTTGGAAATAGGATTAAGCCTAGAAGTGCTTTAGGAAACCTGTACAGTGGGAAGGTTGCCCTCTGTGGGGGAGGAGGGAGGGGTGAATGGAAAATAAGGGAGATGTGTCATATGTAAGAGACTTCCAGTTGGGGAATTAAATTAGGGGGCACAAATTCGGAGTTTGAATACTGTGAAACAAACTTAATAGTTTCCTAACAAGAGCAGAGGTTGTTTGGTTTTTTTTTTAAGGAGCAGGTGTTACTCTACTGTGTGAACATCTATGTAACTTACATGCACTCTGACCATTATGTTTCAGTTTTTCATGTAAACCTTCTCTTTGATACAGGGACATCTTCTGCAGAAAAAAAAAAATCTATCTGACCAGTTTCTGCACCCTGTGATCAACTCCAAATTCTCTCTGCTGTCTAAATACTGTAGCAAAGTCCACCTTAATACTAGATTTGCTGTTCATACTCAACAGAACGTTGCACAGGGAGACCTACATCTCTGGAACAAAAAAGTAACAATGCTTCGGCACCTGCTTTTTGATGGCAGGGAACACTGGAGACTTGATCATCCAGGAGTATTTATTGAGCAGCAGTCTCAAGGAGCCAAACCAAGGGAACTAAGGCATATGCTAATGAAACATGAAGTTGAGATTTTAATTACTAAAATGTCAGCATATTCAAGGTTTATTAATTTAAGGGAGTTGCTCTGTATTCCCACAGCAATCCACACTCAGCTTCTACACGGATCAAAAATTCATGTTATTGTTTATTTGTTGATGCATCCAAGTTATATAACTGAATGCTATACCTGACTATTATTCCTTTTTGCAATTAGGGTCTCGGTCTTTTAACACTTTATAAACATTCCTCTGTACAATTTCCTATATTGCCATCATTTTCAGTAGCAATAAACCCGATGTTTTTTTCCAATCTTTGTCCTACATTATAAATGGCTACATTTCCTTTTAAACTTGGAACCTCTAGTCAGTTAGCAACATTTATGGCTAAACTATCACAAAACGCTCGCAGGCACTCTGCAAACTAATGGATCAGAATACCCTTACGACCTGTCAAGCCCTTCAACAATGCTGCCTCTGGGATGAGCCCACGCTGTCCCCACCTTGAACTCGGGCATTTTCTGGAAAAGCAGAGATTGGCGTTGCCAAAAGCAGTGCTGGCGGCTGGCGGCGATGGCGCTGGCTATGTCCCAGCACTTCAAGCCCGTGCCCTGTCATCGTTTTGTTTGCTAAGATGGGCCAACAGGTCCGTGTAATGCATGCAATAGTCACTCTGCAAGTGACAAAATACCCGTGTCCTTTGAACGTCGAAGAGCTGGAACCAACCTTTAGACTGAAGGTTTGGAAAGGACAGTAGGCTTCAAAAAGACAGCCTGTGAGCCCAGCGGCACCAGCGACCCTTCCCAGAAGTTGAGGAGCAGAGGATGTGCGGGTGTGAGCTGGCTCCCAGCAGCGGTGAGGAGCAGGATGTGCGCCCTATGGCACCAGCCCCGAGGCGGCTGTGTACGGCCCGAGCCTGAGCAGGCGACCGGCTGCCGTCCCCCGCCGACTGGCTGACAGTGCCGCAGCCTCGCTCCCCGCCCCAGCCGGGGCGATCCCAGCGCCAGCCGTCCCGGCTCTGCCCTAGG
>VZTR01007888.1:389637-418209 GCA_013400775.1 Chaetops frenatus | reverse complement strand
GGGCTCCCAGCGCGACCCGCCCCGGCTCTCCGCTAGGGGAGAGAGAGAGAGAGAGAGAGGCTGCCGCTCTCCTGCCTGGAAGCGATCGCCCGTCGCTGCGAGCCCGGGGCCGCCCTCTGCCCGGGGCCGGCTGCCAAAGGCCCCCGCGGGGCCGCGCAGCCCGGCGCCCCCGCCCCCGGCGTTCGCGGCCACCCCTNTCCCCCGCCGGCGCTCTGCCAACTGGAGGCGCAGGCGGCCGCGCCGCCTCCCGCTGTCCGCGCTGTTCGGGCGGCGGGGAACCAAGCGGCTCAGCGGCGGCTCCTCCCCCGCCGGGCGGTGCGGGCGGGCCCCGGAGGCGACCCAAGCCCGGGGGTCCTCGGGGCAACTTCTGTACCGGTGCCCGGCCCGGCGAGGGGCAGGGGGGTGAAGGGGAGCGCCCTGGCTCCGCGGTGTATCTGCCGCACACACGCCCTGCAGCCCCTCGGGCGATAGGAGTGGCGGGCGGGCCCCTCCAACGGCAGCAGCCGCCGCTGTAGCCGAGCGCGCCTCTCCCCGAGGGCTTGAGCCGCTCTCGGGGGAGTCCACGGCGGGGATCCACCTCCGGCGCCTGGATACTGGACAGAAAACGTAGTTGCCGTGCTCGGACGCCTTGGCCGTGGCACTCTTCGTCGCTGAGTTACGGAGAAACCAATGCAGGGCTACAGTGGAAGTGCGTTTTCTGTGGTGTTTTTAAAATACTTTTAGGAATGTCGACGTTACTCATTCATTTGTCGTCTGTTTGTACTGCAAACTACGAATGTCAAAACCGTACACGTCTGTTTAGCAATGAAAGCGTTGCTGGTCAATTTCTTCAGGTTTCTTACCTAAATCCCAGTGAAACTGAAATATTTAAGTCAGCCTGCAGTGTAGGGGATTTCAATGCAATATCCTGCGCTTTCTGTCTATATGTGTACATCTTGTTACTATTTCAACTATGTAGTGTGCTTTTAAGTGTTCCTTAATGTCTCTTTTGAGGTCTAAATGCTGCTTGTCATATTACATTTTACATGAAAGAGAAGAGTTGCATGGTAGTGTTGCTGTGTTTTATGTAATGCTTCAGTGTAATGTGCACAAGGAGAATTCTCCTGTGATTGAGACCTGTGTGGCCATGACACTGCATTTGAGCTGATCTTCCATTCCTTCTAATTCCCCTCGTACCTCTAAATCCACTTCTATGCGTTCCTGCCACGAACACACACCCGAGCCCTTTCTTTTCATGCTGGTGACTGTATGAGCTTTGTTTTCAGCCTTCTCCTTTGACAGCAAGAGATGTCATAGCAGAAGTGGAGAAGTCTGCTGTCCCAGTGTATTGTATGACTGCTATCCCAGCCCTTCCAGTGTATAGTATGACTGTTTATGTAGCTCTTCTGCAGCCTTTGAAATTCTAAAGGGTTTTTTGATTCTGCTTGGTACCACTCCTCTCTTCCTATAGGAGGGAATGGAAAGGTTTAATCTGTCCAAGACTGTTGAAAGTCCTTCATACTTGAAGGGACACTGAGGTGTTTTGCAAGAGGACAGATTTATCTACTCTTAGCAGTTGGCCTGTGCTTTAGTGATTCATATTGATCTAATATACTATGTTACCATCCTCTGGCATCCTCTCTTTTCATTACAGGCACTCTTTGTAGAAGAACAGATTGTCTAACACACCAGAAAGAAAATTGTCATTTAGGTAAATTAAAAATATTTGGTAATCTGGTAGGCATCAGTATTACGGTAAGAGAATTTTCAAGCAGGCAACTGATCTGCACACAACACTTTTTAAAGAAAAGTATAATGGGAGAGGCCTGTTGTATGTAGTCCAGAAGCATAAAGTTAAGGATGCCTGCAAACTTTCGCTTAATCTCCTTTCAGGCAGGCAAGTTCCTTAGCTGCGTCTCTAGCCTTAAGTTTGTGCAGAAATGTCTATTCATTGGTTTTGAAATAAGCCAGTAATGATTGCTCTATAAGTGTGAACAACACTGAAGTTGTACCAGGGGATTTTTAGATGTGTACTCCAAGTGGGAGCTCTAAGGTGCATTAAAGGGAAGTGGCTGAATCTTGAAATTTTGCTTGACAGATGCTTAAAACTCAGTGGTGTTTTTTCCTGCTAATTTTTAGAGAAAGTAGAAGGCAAAGGCAAGAGCTTTAAGGTCTTCAATCTAAAGGTTAAATTTTTTAGGCAAGTCTAGATCCAACATGGAAAAGGTGGAAGCAGGGAGAAAAGGATTGAGGGCACAAGTTGATACTGTGCTTAGGATTTCATCCTACTGAGGGATTTGGTTTCCTGACCCTAGACTTCCAATATTACTTTGACCACCCTATATTGCTTTTGGCTGTCTCTGCAGAAGGACATTGGACTCTTGTAAGTGTTTTATTTTGTTTCCTGGCCTCAAGTGAATGCCTCAGACATGCTAGAGTGACTTTGCTGTCTGTACCACAGCCTGGTATTTGGAAGGAAACAAAACCAACCAACCAAAACAAAAAACAAACAAACAAACAAAAATACCAAACCCCAGATCCCCAAACAAACATCAATTGTTCTTAGTTAAGCTCTTTCTAAGAAAGATACTGTGGGTTGGACTCTGTCAAAGCAATGGTAGGAAAGTACTGAGGTGGCTGGGAATGAATGGCACAGCCCATTAGGTGGAATTGAAAGGTCAGAAATTAGTCTGCATAAGTAAAATGAGAGGTTATTTAGTATCTGCACGTCTGATGCAAAAGGATCTGCTACGAAGTAATTTTGTTAGGTTGAGTGGATAAGTATTAGGGATAAGCCTAAGCTGGCAGAACAGGAAGAAAGGGATTTTTTGATGCTTCATGGAAGATGACAGGACTTGTTCATGGACTTAAAGACAGAGGAAGAGAGAGAAAGAAAATCGAGCATGACCCCTAGTCTGCAGGGCTGATAAAATGGAAGATTACTGGCATGCTGGAAGAAGGAGAAAGGAAAGTATCCAGTGTTTTAAGAGAAAATATAGAAGCATACTGTTGGCTGTCAGAAGCATTGCTGAGTTAAACTTGAACAGCTCTCTCCTGTACTTGAACTGTAAAAGTCAAGCATGACAGATCTCATGCATACTTTGTCTGTGGTAAGGGGTGTGTCTGCTTTCATGTGGCTTGTAATCTGACTTCATGTGAAATGGAAAGCTCTGCTTCCCGAGAGTGAATGAAATTTTAAATATGAACAAAGTCTTAGTCAGTCTTGGCTTGTGTTACTTGTGCTGGCATTGTTTGCTCCCTTCTTTCAGATTCCTCAATGAAGGTTAATAGAATAATTCAAAATACCTGTTTTTGTTTGCTTGCCTGGATGTATGACAGTAGTGAGGAGAAGGACTTCGATTGAAATGCAATTGGGGCACTTCGTTAGTGAGTTCAGGCCCTTCTAGTACAGAGAACTGCAGGCATACTCCTTTTCTCTAGTGGTTAATTAGTAAGCTAAGGCATGTGTGGAATTTATAGCAAAAAAATTAAACAGAAAATCAACTCTAAACTGTAAGGATCACTGTGAAAAGAAAACAACTTGGGAGCCTCTGATTTCCTTGGACTTACAGCAATTCTTCAAAAGGTTATTTGAGCTCAGTCAACGCAGGGTTCAACTCACAAGAAGAATTGTTTCTCTAAAACACAAAGATTAAAAAAATCCTTATATTGCTTGCCTGTATGGAAAAGGCAGAAATTAAAACAAGTGTTGCATACAAAGTCAGTAGTTATTTCTTTCCTCATAGAGAGGAACTGAATAGTGCTAAGTATGTTATGTGATACCCAGATTAATTGGTCAAGACATGCTTGTGACAGAGTGTTGAGTCAGTTTGGATGATGAAGTGTGAATGTCATAAAGAGTTGCACAGATACCCTTGGCATAGTGAAGGCAGGTGCTGGATGTAGTTACCCTGCAGGTTTTAGGATGCTTCTGTTTGATATAGGTGTGTTCTTGTTTTTTAATAACAGAAGACTGCAGAGTGAGACAATTAGCTAAAACCACAGGTAATATAAATAAATTTTAAGTTATATTTAGTTGTATGATCACCTCTCTTTCTTCCATACATGTACAAATGACCTATAAACATTTTAAATTTTGAAGTTAAAATTTTGAATAATTTATTTAATAGATGTAGTAAGTGATAAATACAAAGATGACATGTTTTTCAGATCTGTAGTATTTAACCAATCTTTAACTACTTTTCTGTTGAAAATTCAGTGTGTCCCTTTGCCTAATACCATCTAATAAATGAATATGAACTGCAAAACTAATTACACTAAAATGAATATGGAAAAGTCAGAATGAAATGAGCTTTAAAATAAAATAATTTCTTCATGGGGATAATTCAGGTGGATTTTTTCCCCCCCATTCTTCATATTTTCATGAAACAGCAGGGCGCCTGCCTCTGTACTTTTTGGCTTCAATTTTTTAATATATTTTAAAAAATTTTTTTAAGTGTTAGGTTTCCAGCTGCATTGAAATGTAATAGGATTTGTGAGTCTAGTTCTCTTAAGCTCCTTTGAAAGTCCAAACCTTTTCTCTTGAGAGGTGTTTTATTTCAGGAGTAGACAAAGTTGATTAACCTGGATAGCAGCAACTTCTTTGAACTAGACCTATAAGCAGGAAAGGCACTTGTCAAACTCAGACTGTCAAATGCAAATACAGTATTAAAACCAGTGTTTAGTCTTCCTGTTGCAAGAGGGATTAGGCAGAGAAAAACCATTACAAGGTACATTAGCCAGCATAGTCTGTGAAACACCTTAGGTTATTTGGTCCCTATGAATGGGAGAGAGAGTGTGATAGATGTACAGGAAGCACTTGAAACAGCAGTAAAATTGTCTGCTTACTCCCTCTCCCTCACTTGTTTTTATTTTTATGACAGTTTTCTGAGAGTAAAAGTTAGGAGGAGTATTCTGTGTTTCCTTGGGGGCTTTTTCCTTGCTTTTAAGCCATGCAATGGGTATTCACATGTTACTAAAATAATCAGTTCATGCTCAGAGGTAATTTCAACTAGCTAAGTACTTAGCTACACCTTGTAACTGCCCTAACGTGAAACCATAATATTTTAAAGTGCTTAAACCTTCCTTTCTCCCTTTCTCTGAAGTCACTTAAGGCTGAAATCTTATCTGAGGCCACAATACATGCTCAGTGTCTTTCACTGCTCTGATTTGGTGTTTCAGCTGTTAGCAAAGTCTTTATGTTAAAAAGCTAAGGACGGGAAGCCGTCAAATAGTAATCATTTCAAGGAAACATTCTAGAAGTTAAAGTACTCCAAGGGAATGCACTAGCAGCAACCAATGAAGTCAATTTTCTCTGCTAGTCTGAGAAATTAATAGTGTGCCAACCTACTGTTAGACTTGGAGGTTTGGAGGGGAGTTGCTTGGCTGGCAATATGGTGAGGAGAACTTTGGATAAGAGAAGATCAAAATAAAGTTAAGGGTGTGTAAGCTGAGATATCAGATATCCTTAACCTCTTCTGGTATGCTTGTAAAAATTGAGAGGACATGGGAACAGTTGGGAAGTTAAGATTTGGAAGGATTTCTATCTGTTTCTGCTCAGACAGCCATCCATGCATGCTATGTTTTATGAAACATGCTGAAAAGAAAACGTGAAGGTACCTTTGCAAGGCCTATGTAGCCCCTATTGCTTTCATCATTATACAGTTCAAAGAGGGAGTACAGCTTGACTTCAGTGGGTCACTGGAAATAAGGAAGAGCCACCAGGGAAGCTCAGAGAAACCGATACTAATTTTGAAGCCGGTATGGTTGAATTGCTGTCTTTGGTCTCCCAGGCAATTCAAAACCATGCAATGTGATATTTTTCAACCTGGTAGAATATAGCTCCGTGCTGCAGACCAGTGCAGTGACCAGCAGCTATGGGTATGCAGAATGCCATGGAATGAACCACCTGAAGTTACCTTGTCAACCATTCCCAGTGGAAATTTTTCAGGGCTTTTCCCCACCTGCTATAGCATTTAGTTCTGTAGCATTTTTCAGTCTCTGAGCCTCTCCTTTTCTACCAGCTGATAATTCTAAAAATACACCCCTGAATCTGAAAGACAGATTGGACTGTTTGCTTTGTATTCTTCTAACTTAATTAAATATTATTGGGTTGCTATGGAAAACCTTGTTTAATTTTAGTGGAAACTAATGAAATCCTCATGAGCTTTCATGCATTTTGCTGAATATGCAAAGCTGGCAGCTAGCAAAATTTCTCTAAATTTTCAGCCAGTTAAGTAATTTGAAGAAGCAATACCCTTGCAATACAGTTTTAGTTTAGAAGGAGAAAATGAAAATTGCTGTGTAGAATCGTGGAATCATAGACTGGTTTGGATTGAAAGGGACCTTAGAGATCATTTAGTTCCAGTCCTCCTGCCATGGAGAGGGATGCAGCTCACTACATCAGGTCACTCAGGGCCCCATGCAGCCTGGCTTTGAACACTTCCAGGGGTGGGGCATCCACACCCTCTCTGGGCAACCTGTTCTAACACTTCAGTGCCCTATGAGTGAAGAATTTCTTTGTAACATTTAGTCAAAAACTTCCCTCTTTCAGTTTAAAGCCATTGCCCCTTGTCTTGTCACTATCTGTCCATATAGAAAGTTCCTCTGCCTCCTTTTTATAAGTCCCTTTATGGTACTGGCAGGCCACAATGAGACCTCCCTGGAGCCTTCTCTTGTCCATGCCAAACAACTCCAACCCTGTCAACCTATCTTTGTAGGAGAGATATTCCCCTCACCATCATCTTTGTGGCCTCCTCTGGGCCTGCTCTACAGGTCCACGTCGTTCTTGTGCTGGAGACTCCAGATGTGGATGCAGCACTGCAGGTGAGGTCTCACAAGAGCAGAGGTGCAGAACCAGCTCCCTTGGCCTGCCCCCACTGCCCTTGATGCAGCCCAGGATAAGTTTGGCCTCCTGGGTTGCAAGTGCACCTTGCTGGTTCATGTCCTGCTTGGTCCCCAAGAATGGCCGAGTCGTTCTCTGCAAGGCTGCTCTCAGTGACTTCTTGTCCTCACATCTGCTCATGTCTCTCCTGGCCTGACCCAGGTGCAGCACCTTGAGCTTGGATGTCTCGAACTTCATGAGGCACTTGTAGGCCTCCTTGCCAAATTTGTCCAGGTTGCCCTGGATGGTGTCACGTCCCTCTGTTGTGTCAGCTGCACCACTGAGCTCCACGTCACCTGCGTACGTGCTGAGGCCTCACTGTCTGTGTCCTTGGTGAAGACACTGAGGAGCACTGGTCCAGAGACAGAGCCCTGAGGGGTGCCACCCCCCATCACTGGCCTCCACTTGGGCACATTGACATCAGCTCTGGGTCCAGAGAGTGTTCAGGGCGAACTGATCTTGCTTGATCCCGTCATTGCAGTGTACTGGCAACCCATGAACAGCCATTTGGAGCTCTTAAATTTGTTTCAAGCTACGTTTGGGGATTTTTCTTTTAATGTAATAGCTTTTATATAGGGGTTAAGACAGGAAGCAAATTGTATATGTTTATGTAACAGTGAGAGAAACAAACTAAGAATTTCCATAATTTGTAACAAATCATAACACCTGTAGTATGCTTGGTACTTTCTGTAGCAACTGGTACCCTGAAAAGAAGAATTTATTGGTCTGTGGACTCAGATATATGCTTGTTGAACCTGGGGATTAAATTTCTGCCTTGCTGTGGTATTCACTTGGTTTGAGAATCCTGCAGCAACCTCATAATTCCAAGTGTGTCTTTGTTCCAAATCGATACACTGGGAAAAATGAGATGTTTGCTGAGCTTTCTATAGTCTGGTGTGTTAGCCAGTGGGGACAAAGCATTTTGTGCACAGAGTCCTCTATGAGTGTAATAAGGCACTTATCTTCAGATTTTGTATATATGATAAACCTGAGGGTTCTCAGACAGGTTTTCTATTTAGAAATTTTGTTTTTAGAATAACTAGTTTTCTCCTCAAAAAACCTCACCCGTTATCTCCCACCCTCCACAAAAACCTAAACCTGTCAAAACGACCAACTTCGCACCTAGAAAACACAGTAATGATTTTGCACTCATGCATTCTACTGCCCACAAGGTGGCAGTGCAATACTATAATAAGATGCTAAAACGTGCTCTTTTTCCTATGTGTGGCAGAGCGATAAAAAAGTATGTTGAAGCTGTTGCAGATAAGATTAGCATATGTAATTTTGAATGATAGTATGCGAAACAAAAGCTTAAAGATGTCAAATAAATCATGATCAATAAATTCTGATTTCATGTGTGTACTGCACAACCAATGGCACCGAATTTGACTTTCATTGAATTAACCACAAGAATTGTAAATGGTATCACTGGTAATGGTCAATAGATGGTTGTGAAGCTAAGATACCATATATGAATGAAAACCTTGGATATATTTGTGTCCCGGTATAATCAATGTACAATTAGTTACTGATTTCCACAGTGAGAAATTTGAGTCTTGATAATTTTAATTTTAGCATGGATTTTATGCAGTATTGCAGGAATGTCATCAAGCTCTCAATACCAGTTTATAACCAAAGTAAAGACTGCTGTATTGCATACACAGTGCTGTAAGCCTCTGTTAACTTCCTTCAAGTATTTGCAGGCATGAGACCAACAGGAAAGCACAACAGCTAAAATGTACACACTTTTTCAACATAAGCTATAAAATTCTGTTGTCAGTTTTTAAAGTTAAATAATATTGAGTATTAACGTATGTTATACATGTAAAAGCATGTAGGTATTCAAAATAATTAATACTGGAATATGCCTGTTGTAAAATTCATAGGCAAAAAATTCTTAGTCTGCAGAGGCAATTCTGAAGCTGTTACGACTTCTGTGAGCTGAGATTACATTGGCATAAAGAACAATTTTTCATTACTTTTAATTGTTCCATCAGTTGTGCTTAGTGACTGATGTACATATTCAAATCTATGTTAAATAGTTGTAACACAGAAGTTTATTCTGCAGTAAGAATAAAATTCTAACATAGCAACAAAGCATGACTTTTGATAGCAATAGATGTGTTTTCTGTGGCAGTGTTCTAGAAGAGAAAATGAAAACTGAATCTGGTTATTTCTGTGTGTAAAACCTGGCAATCTTGCCTGTTAAGTGATGATACTACAGACTTCCCTTTAACTGTAGCTTAGCTTCTGTGACATTACCTTGGCTGTTCTTATACATGAAAGCATTCTTTCTTTATGCTTGCTGCTTTTCCATTTCAAGCTGGCAGGGTGGGAGACTCAAAATCATACCCCCAAGACTGGAGTAGCTCGTCTGAGATTGAAATTCTCTCTGAAAAATTATTATATTGACCTTTTCAGACTGGTTTAAGTATTATGATTTGGGTTGGTATGAATGAAAAAAGCTAAAAGGGCTAAAGACAAGGGGAAAAAAACCCTTTCCAGATAGTGATGTGACTCCTAGAACCTGGAAGTTCTGAAAATCAGTATTGCAATGAATGGATAATAGGGATGCCTCTAAGTATTTTCAGGTATTTCAATCTTGATTACAAAGGCCTTAAATCTTCTTCTTCAGTTGGACTTAAAAGCATACAATTAATTTTTTTCCCCTTGAAGGAGATGAATTGATATTTGCTGCCTGCAGAAAACAACACTGGTCCCGTTGTTTGGGGAAAGTAAGTCAATATTGTTTTTTTAAAAAATATGAAGTGCTCACTCTACGATGTCTAATTATTGTATGTGCAAGAAAGTGTTAAATAACAGCCATCTTAAGACAGTATTTTCTCTACAGAAAATCTGTACTACAGGGCAATTGTTTTGGGTGTGTTGAAAGTAGAGTAGTTACAGGATAAGTACCTGCCATTTTTTCTGCAGCATGTCTTATCCTGGGGAATCATTACAATTAGACTTAATTACAATTACCAACATGAAACAGGTAATTAATGCTTCAGTTGTCTACAATGGTGGTTTTCTGATCAGTAAATAATTGAGAGAGCCTGAATGTTGTTGAGAAGTCCCACCCATACAGTGGGGAAGGAAACACAGGAGTAATTGGCCTTTAGATCCGCTTTTCAATCACTGAACTCCACTGTTAACAGCTGCTTTTGTTTCTCCTCTGGATCATTTTCAATCCATCAATTTTTGTCAGGAAACACAGTTTATGGGTCATCTTTTAGTCTTTAGTCAATGAATCATTTACCAGTTCAGTGTGTTATTCTAGTTTCCTGGACTTTTTACTGTTTTTATTATACTGAAGTATGCAGATGTGTAGCAACGCTCCCAAAAGAAAAGGAGAGTCTTAGTAGCCCTTTCAGTTTTAGAAAATTCTTTGCACTATTTATTTCACTTCCTGTTAGAGCCAATTCTAAGTGGCTTTGCAAAGGGTTAAGTTATACTTATTTTTCTATTTCTAACACTTGTTTCTTAAAATTTAGTTAGAGGCTTGATTTTCAAAATGATATATTTTGAATGTGTAGTAAATATAACTCAATTTTGTTTTCTCAGCTGGCTCCAGATAACATCCTGAACTTGGTAAAACATGAAGGGCATGGTGAAAAAAAAATGGTTCTAACTGCCGTAATCAGAGACACAGAAACAAAATTTAAGTCTTCGTTATGGATTCCATGGTATTTGATGTCTCTTCCAGTTTGTGGAGCTATGTGATCAATTCCTGAATTTGAAAGTTTGGTTATAACTTCAGTTTAAAACCAAACCTTATCCTCAGTGTTTTGGCATTAAAGCTTGAAATGATAAATTGTAGATGTTTTAAGAACTAAACAATAAGGATGGTGCTCCTGATCTCTAGATGAATTTTTGGATCTGAGCCATGAGGTTATGAATGCTTCAGATTTGTGGTGATACACTGGGCATTTTTAGGTTGGTTACATGTATATTCTCTACTGGCAGGTTTGCAATGCTGCCTTGCATGTGGTGGTGAACACGTGCTTAATATAACCTCACAGCAAGAAGTAGAAAACAAAGTGTCAGGGTACTTCTAGGTTTTTAGAAGAATTTATTTTCTAAAACATTGTCTCACTGTTGATGCTGACAAGTGGCAGCACAATCTTGTGGATACACCTTAACTTTGTCAGAATTTCATAATAGTGTGAAAAGCAAGAGAGTTTGCCTTGTTCTTGCTGCACATTGAAAACTTCATGTCCAGTGCCCGTTTTAGGTGCATCTGTCACCGTATTCTTGGTAGCCTCTGGGTATCAGTTCATCTGGGGATCAGTCCCTCATCAAAAAGAGGAGTTATGGAGAGGAATAGAGTAAAAGCATCCTGGAACAATAGGAGAGCTTTGAGAGTCTTCATAGTTCTGCTCTTCATTCTTCTCCAAGTCTCCAAAGCAATGGGACTTTCTTAAAAGTTCTGTTTGCAGACAAGTGCTTCATTCTCCTCTCCTAAATGGGATTAGGATTCTGAAGGGGGAACATGCCCCTTATTTATTATACCTCATACTAAAAATTTTACAAGGCAAAACTGTAGTGCTGGCTGGGTAATGAGACAGTTCTTGCTTAAAGCAGTATTTATTGTGGTTTTTTCTAAGCAGTGAAGAAAATAAGTATCAAGATGCTAGATGCTTTGACTGGCGTATTCTTCCTTGTGAAATATGATGATGGCCATCCCAGATGACAAAAAGGAAACAAATCAATCTTTTCTGTTGACTTTTAGCAAACCTTTCTCCTTTCTGTAAAATTTCACTTTTTAATATGATGAGAAATAAAGCTTATTGATTAGGCATTTCTAAAAGGGAGCAAGAAAGCATGTAGGCTTTCCATGAATGTTATTAGAGACTAGACCAAATGGAAAGAAATGTCTTATTTAGAGTATGAAACTCTGCTAAGTTAATGTCCATAAATTTTAAATTAGTTTAGACTTTTCTTATTAGAATAAATGTTTCCTTTAAAAAAGCATGATAATCATAATCAAGACTAAATTTGTTCTGTTATTTATTTTCAAAATGATTGTACATGTTTAGCAGACTTTTGATTTAAATCCCTAGGGATACATTGGAGACAGATGTTTAGATGACCTAATGTTTAAAGTAAAGTTATATTTAGACACTCGATTAAATTTTCCCTAAAATCTTTCCATATATGTTAGATTGTGGGGCCGTGCAGAAAGTATTGAAAGATTTATGTTGAAAAGGTACTGCTTTATTTTTAAAGTAAGCTATTAAAATTCAGTAGATTTTATTTCAGGCAACTGTCAAAAGCAGAAAGTGTTTGATTATAAAACAGTGTGTTTACAAATGAAAATATTGTGTCTTGTTGCAGAGCTAAATGGGAAACAGATTTCTTTAAAAGTTCATTGATTTACCAAATTTACCAGGCCATTTATAGCTGCCCCAAAACCTGGTAAAGAATACGGTAGACCTTAAAATGTAGCATCAGTTGAAGACTGCAAATGTTTTTACTGCTTTCTGGTTTTGAACAAGTAATAGCTTCTCTCCAGATGCACCTATGTACCTAATAGTGTACATAACTATAAGGGCTTCATATGTGATAGTAAACATTTTAAAAAAGTCTCAATATTTCATCATCAGAGTTATCAGTACTGACCTATTGAGAAGGTATTGATTTACAGATGAAAACAATGAGTATCTCCAGTCTTTTGAAGTTATGCTGGCTTTTATTGTGTTTAGTTAAATAAGCAAGTTACTGAGTTGCTGAACTTCTGCCATTTTTAACTGCAGCTGAAATATTGTACTAAGAGATGCATTCTTGTCACTGGCAGAGTACTTTTCTTTGTGGGCTGATGCAAGTGTTGCACTGCAACCCGACTGGATGCTTAGCACTCAGCCTGCAAAATAACCTCTGGCCAGATCTCGAGAGCATTTCTGTGGGACAGCATTTTTTATTATTTTCTGTCATTTGTGATTAGGAAGGCTGATGTGGGCAGCAGAGCTGAAAATTTATGCAGAGTGGACCTTGTTAAGTTTAGGCAGCACGTGCAGCATTTTGCTGTAATCTCGTTGAGTTCTGCAGGTTTAGCCCTCTTCTGGGAAAAAATGAAATTGCAGTATTTGAAGCCTCTTCTTTCATGCAGGAATGGGTGTTGGGTCAACAGTGGCATGAAAATCATGTTTCTCAAGGGGAATGAGAGGAGATCTCATCCTGTTCCTGAAAATGGAGCTTTCATTCTGTCTTTTTTCTGCTAGATGGATGTACATTAGTCATGGGCAATAGCTGCTTTGCACAGCATGGATCTAACCAGAACCCAACAAATGAATGTGTAGTACCTATGTATGTGATGCCATTTACTGTAAGTAGAAATCATTTCGCTTTTCTTCCTGAATTAAGATTTGGGATATAGATTATAACTCTGGAAAAGTATCTTAGGACTCCCAAGAAGCAAAGAGTGGTCTCAAAATTGGAATAGATAGCCCTTAAACATCATCTGAAAATGTCACATGTCAATTGTTGGTGTGAAGGTAAGGAGCAGTAATAGAATGCAATTCTAAAAATTTTGCAGATAAAGCAGTTCTACAGTGTTGTGGTTAGATTTATCTAGACACAGATTTTCTAAGTTCAGACATGTTCTTTGAAAGTACTGAAAGAATATTGATCAGTTGATGCATAGCACTGTTAATTGGACTTGTCACTTGCCTAATCTTGCAGACCTAGAATGAACTGGGCTGAAATAACTTGAGCAGCAACTTTTATTCTTGTGTAGTATAATCTTACCTTTTGTTACATAATGTAACAAAATTTATATTTTTTTCAGTGAATGGAAAAAAATCATGTCTTTCAGTGAAAGGAAAAATAATGGGTTTCTGTTTAAATACTCATGATCTTCTCATGTAATATATTATCACTTACATATACAACATTTGACTATTTTTTTCCTTGATTATGCATGAATTTCCTTATGCTACCTAAGTGTTTTCCCTGAAGACTTCAGTTGGTGTGCTGAGATTTTCAGGAGTGATTAGTTCTCTCTGGTGCCTCAAGACAGACACCTGGAAGGAGAGTAGACAGTTTTATTGGGATGCTGTGAAAGTTTTATGCAACTTGTAGAGAAACAGGGAGAAAAACCCCAGATGCAAGGAGAACGAGATGGTTTTAACTTCCTTAATGTGCTCTTTTTATTATTATTTTTTTATTTCTCCTTTCCTATAGTCCTCTGTAGAAGTAGCAAGGACCCTAAAGACTAACTGCTCAGACTTTGTTTGCATTCTGTGTGCTGAATGAGGATAACATCCTTGAGAGAAAACCACTGCTGTCAAGTAGAGGTGGTATCACCATCATTACCAGCTCAGTCCTAAACTGCTCTTTTTCTTTTCAGTCTAAATGTTGTTTGCATCTAAATCTTTGTTTTCTACATTTTAATTGATCTATAATTGCACCTAGAACCTTAATTACAAAACCTGTGAAGAATTAAAAGACTTAGAGACAGTGTTCTACAAATTTCTTTTCAACCATAGGGCTGAAACCTTATCTACTGCAACTGGAAATAGGGATAGCTTGCTTTGTCTTTGTTTTGACTGCAAACTATTCTGGTTAAGAGATTAAATTCAGAGAGAGGAATAAATCACTGCATTACATTTTGTATGATTGAACTGTTTGTAAAATTTGAACATACTTTATATGTTTGCTAAGTGTTTTGTAAACATTTCAATATTCGAATTTGTAGTATAAATAGTTTTGACTATGGGCAAGATTTGGACTGCTTGCATTCTGTATAATCAAAACCTGGGTGCCTTTTGCTGACTGATCAATGCAGAACAGACCCAGATGATTTGAGTCCAGGGAAAGAATTTGGATCTTCCTTGGCTTAGCCCAGGAAATCAAGGAACCAAGCAAATTCTCTCTTCCAAGAGGTTTTTGGGGTATTTTTTTGTCTTTTTTTTTCATTAGGTGTTTTTGTGGTATTTTGTTACTTTGACTTTTTGGTTGGTGGTGGTGGCGGCGGGTTTTGTAAGGGTTTTTTTGGTTGTTTGTTTTTGGTTTTGTTTTGTTTTGTTCATTCTTGCTCTCTTTCTAGGTCTTTGAATCCTTAAGTCATTTTTTGCATACAGGTACAGATCAAACATGAGAGAGTGTAACTGTCTCTGCAGTGGCTCTGGTGGTCAGTTAAGTCTTCTGCAAAGTGAAATAATGGATATAACTGTTTTGCTTTCTGGACTCTAATACATTTTTTTTTTCATGTGTACTTTCAGAGGAATGGTTACCAGTTATAGGGGAATTGTAGGTACCTGAACCATGAGATTAATCAGAATCCCAATTCTACTGAAATCAATGGAAGTTTCTTACTCCTTGAACTGTCCCAGATCTGTATCAGATATCCTGTGGAGTACAGCATGTGAACATGCTCACTACTAACTTCAGGTGGCTACTCCCTGTATGTATAAAGGAATGGACCTGTTACCAAATTGTTTTCCTGGCTGTGGGTTTGAACTCTGAAGTGTCCAGTTGAAGTCAGGCAGCAACTTTCTAAGCATTGCAGTGCCTGGGCTGATGTCCAGTTGGATAGCAAAGACTCTGTCTCACCCAAGTTATTGAATCTAACTCTATTAAAAATGCTATTTTTTTTAAAGTTACTTGTAAATCTGAGACAGTCTATAAGGTTATGTCTCTGTGAAATCCTGCACAGACTTGTATTGATATCCTTACCTGTGTTTGGACTTTAGGATAATGTTGGAAAACTTGCTGTCATTTAAAAGAAGTATCTCTGGAGGAAATGGCTTTTGTGATAGCTAATTAATTATATTTCTGTTATAGTTTACACTTTCTGTTTATATCTGTGGCAGGAGAAAAGTATTTCTGTAACAGGCTGTAGAGATCTTAGCTAAAAAATCTAGCAAACTGAATTTGTACTTCTAAAAAGTGCAACCCGTTGTCACGTACTGCTGGATCAGATGTAATGTGTTTGGTAATAACTGCTGTATGGTGCACAGAAGACCTCCATAAATCTCCTGGAAAACCCATAACTCCCAAGTCTTGTATGCAACAGTTTTGCACCCAACAAATTTCAACTTCTACAGGAAAGGAGGAGAGCTGTTCTGGTGTACCACTGGCAACTTTTTCCATCACTCCTTTCATGACTGCAGTGTTCTCAGTGTGTGTTTCCTGTTCTGTTCTACAGCTTCTATTCTCAAACTTAAACAAAATTCTTCTTACTATTTCACTTCTCTTACCCCAAGTTATGTATGTAAAGTCACATTGACACCATTGTGTTTTGGACCAGGCTTCACTGGCCTTCTACAACAGGATCTGGGGTGCGTCTCTGGAAGTAGTTTATTCCTAATTGGTGTGCCAGTAATGTCTCCCACTGACATTAAGGTCATGGACTCCATCTCTCCTGATTTTACTGTACAAAGTGAGCTAAAACCTAAGTAGAGTTCTGTTTGAGTCTGTTTATACTTAACTAACAGTGTTGCTGTTTTCTCTTCACTTCCTAGTTCAGACTTTCAAACTGTGATGTAAGGCAATTGTCAGTGCTTGCCTTAGAAGTTATTCTTTCAATAAGAGCTGTGGCTTGTTCAATTTCTCATAATGCAAATCTTGAGATTTGCATCCCCTATTATCCCCTATATAGATATTGGTAATCTTTAGTGGGCTTCCAGTTGGAGGCTGAAGTCTGTCTTCTGGAGCTGGATTAAGCACAATTTTCCTTCCATTGTTTAGTGTCCAGCACATGTTTGGGATTTTTCCCTTTTAGAAGGATACGAGTTGGCAGTAGTCTGACACTCCTAACATCCTTCCAGGTCTGTTTCCATTCAAGGGAAGTTAAGTCTATTTTGCTTTGCTTCTGTTCAGCAAATCTGGCTTTTTCTAGAACTTGATGGCCTTAGTTTGCACATAGAACATCAGCTGATTGAGATATTTTTCTAAAACATGATCTGTGCCAAGCAGGATCTAAGTGGCAGGATGCACTGACCATACAATTGTGTGCTTTGTTTTTCTCTGTGTTCTTGCCAGAACCTTGATGGTATCAAACCTTATGATGGGGAAAACATTTGTCATCAGTGATCTCTTCTAAAGTATCTCCTTGTATATGTAGTTAAAATATTCCTTTTTTTTCACATCTACAAACTAGGTAAATAGTTGAAGGCCCTGAGCTTTTTCCATGCCTTTTGTAGCCAGCAAATAAATTCACTCAGTTCCTTCTGCTCATTCTAATGCCTAAATCAATAAACTCCCAAGCTTTCTAGACTGTCTCTTGAAGAAAGTTCCCTATTTACTAAGCATGAACTTTCTGTATGTTGAACTTTCTTATTTTTTGGAAATTTCCTGTCCAAACCATTCCTTGGCTGCATTAGTCTTGTGTGTTGTCTGATTGCATAGCAGCACTTTGCAAAACTAAAACCCTAAATAGGATGCTTGTCAGTCTGATATTCTGTAGCTTTTCCATTTATTGTTTGCTTTTACAATTAACTTGTGTTACTGGTGGGGGTAAAGTTCATGAGCCCAGTTTCTTTCCTTAGCCAAAAGCTACCTGCAAGAACGCTTTTCTCATCTTACTTATTGCTGTCATCTCAGTGGCTTTTGTGTCACTATCTGGTGCCCAAATTATGGGTGCACTTAAGTTGATGGTATATTCTTCTGTTGCAATGTTCCTCGTTGACCTGTGAAGAAGAGAGGTGGTGCTATTTATCTATGCCTGCTCTTACTGTGTTAGCAAACTCTTTGAAATGGTGCTGACCTTTTGGGGAACTGACCCAAGGAGCTTAAGTGACAGAAACTCAATTGCTTTTGATGGGATAGTTTTCTGTCAGTTTATTTGCCTGAACTGCAGGTGCTGGCAGGGATTCCCAGTCAGTGGAGGAAGAGTGGCTACTGGTGCTGGTAGCAGCAGGCTCGTTGGATTGCTTGCCTGTTTGACCAGGCTGCAGTGGGTGCCAGGAACACTTCTGCTTCTCAACTTCACCCAAAGCTTAACACACGTCACCAATTCCATTTGCTTGCTCTACTGTTGTAGCTAATGAAGCTCTTTATCACTTTCCATATTTTCCCTTGTAAGACCTGCTTATCAGGTGACCTGAAGCTTTATACAAATACCATTAAAGAAGATGTGTATTTAAATAATCCACAGCAGGAAAAAGGACTTTTCTCAGCTTTGTGTGAGNGTTTTTGGGGTTTTTTTGGTAAGAAACCTTAATAAACTCTTCTTTGTACATCTGGTTTGCTGCTGAACGTATATTAAACTGAGTTAGGGTTTGGGAAATGCATTTCAAGCTTCATATTGTACTTTGCCCCGAATATAACCCACTTTTATGTGAGGTGAAGAACCCCAGCAAGTTGCACCTATGGCACTTGAGTCAGTTGTCACCTGCTTCCCAGCATGTAGGTCCATCACTAGAAGAGCCACCACAGCTACAACACTGGCAGATAAAACAAGGCATAAGACACTTTCAGATATGTCTTCTCTCTGATGCCAATCACTTGCTGGCACAGGCTGAGAGCTTGCTTACTCTGTCTCTTTCAGGCTTTGGGACTGTTGAGTTTGATGGTTTTCTGGCTGATTAAAATTAATTTTTCTGCCAGACAGTAGATGTCTTAATTTGTTCACAAAAGTTTTAGAATCCTTTATATGTGTTCTTGTTTGCTATATTTTATAATCTGTCCACTAGATTATGTGTGTGATACTTGTACTTTAGCATTTAAGGTGGAGATGGCAGTGTTGTGCTTTTCTGCTGTCTTTTTTTGAAGACAAAAGCAAATTTCTTACTGGGATGCTCAGGCTGTTCTGTTTTTTCTGAGATCATATATTCAAACAGAAGCCTAATCGTGCAGGGGGTGTGCAATGTACAGTCTTTTCAATAGGAAGATAATTATGTTTTATGATAAAAAATACTGAAATTAAGAAGCTACTGGAAGTAGTTAAAGATGAGTCTGTAGCTGTTGCAGGGAAGTATGGTATTAGTTGAAAAGTTCTGTTATATAACACTTGATTAAAAAAATATTTAAATTAAAAATAACTTTTTCACATAGAATATTGCCTGTGTTAGCTCTAGATTAAAATGGAAGAAAATTGGTTTTTGAGCCATTCATAGTCTGGAGTTCACAAGCTTTCACAGTAATTATGAAAATATTATAAGCACTCACAGAAACTATTACTTTCAAACATTGTCACTAACGTTATGGGTGTCAGAGCACAAATTCTCTGGCTTCAAAAAGGCCCAGTTCTGTGTTGGAAAGACCTACAGCGTAAATGTGTTCTTGATGGAGCCAGAACAGTGCCTCTGAACACCTGGAACTTTAGCTTTGTGTTTGGAAAGCAGCCAGATGCTGGCCTTGGTGGTCCTGCACCTGTGGACACAGTGCCCACTCAGTACCATCTCCTTGCACAGCATCTGCCTGCACGCTGAGGTTCCAACTCTGACTGCCACTGACCCCTTGTGGATTGGCTTTTTGGTTTTGTGCTATAATGTTAGCTATATGTGCAAATGCTTCTTAAATCTTGTACTAATTGAACCTTGCAGATTATATACCTGTGTTATTCTGACGTGCTCTTTTAATCCTGTACTTTTCTGCTGTAAGTTTTCCTTCCCTCTCCAGTAATACTTTTACCCTTGGATGGTGTCCCTCTACACTTCTATTCTTAACTCTGAACAAGAATGTGCATCTGTTAATATATGTCCTAGTGGCTCACACAGTTATTAGTGGAATTCAATAGCAACTGAGTAAATTTGAGTACCTATTCAAGCCTGAATAGATACAAATGTGTTACTGCCAGAATATACCTATTTTATCCTACAAGTCATGTGTTTGATATTTAAGGTGTTTGAATAGTTGTCACAAAAATATGTGAAGCAGGGTTGGAAGAGAGGCCAAGTATGGTACATTTGTGTTCTGTCTATACTATCTCCTTTTTTCTCTAATGGATGAAATTGTATTTACAACTGCAGAGCTATCTGATGTTTGTTCCTTAAATGGACATTTAAAAGGGGACATTCACATTTTGTAGTCCTGATTCTCTGTTGCCTGGTGAAATCCTATTCCACTAATTTATTCTCCCTTCCTCTGAAGCAGGGATTTCCTGAAAATTGGCTCCAGACCAGTACTACAATATAAATATTATAGGATATAGTATGATGGTACTACTTGTGTGTGTTTGAAATCAAAGAATCATAGAGAGGTTTGGGTTGGAAGGGACCTTAAACACCAGTGATTCCAACGCCCCTGCCACAGGCAGGGACACCTTCCATTAAACTGGATTGCTGAGATCCCCCATTCAAATGGGCCATGAATGCCTCCAGTGATGGGACAGCCACAACTTCTCTGGACAACCTGTTCCTTACCCCTCTCACAGTAAGAAATACTTATCTTCCTCATATCTAACATAAATGTTCTCTCATTCACTTTGACTCTCACAATATAAATGGTGATTTTTAGAGTTACCAAGATTATTATTCTTTTTCTTCAGTGTTTTACCATTTAACTGTTTTTAAATGACTGATGAAACTTTTTCATGGGGTAATTACCACCAATTTGTTCCTAAAGTGCAAATACTCTGCTACTAGGAAAGCAGTCCCTCTATTGTACCCTGTTTGAAAATTCTGATATGTAGATTCTTTTTTCTGAAGTCACTAAAGTAGTGATTGATATTCACTGATTTATTCTACTGTTGGTTTTGTTTTACTGTTATTTGGGTTTTTATTTTAAGTATTATTCAACTTCTTAAAGCATTTATATATGTAATTAAAAGTAATTTCCCATTAAAGCTGATGATTGGAATCATGCCTCGTATAAAACAAAGAGATCAAAAATCAGTCAGGACATCTCCAACTCTGTATCATCCTTCTCTATAGCTAAGTTTCTGCTGCACATAAAATCACCAAGACTAAGACTAAGAGCATCAGCAGGAATGTCTGCTTTTGAAAGATAGAAATAGTATCTTGTGGGCATGAACTGTGTGTTTCACTGTGTGCTAACGTTGTGCTAATGATGATGCTTATGAATGCCAACAGTTTTGATGCTCATCAAAGCATGCAAAAGAAGGAGAGGGAGATTCGTGTTAGGAAGTTATGAGAACATTTTCTGAAGTTTCAATGTGTCTGTGATGGCCTGGTAAGACTTCAGCAGGTCAAAAGTGAGTATTTGAAGATTTCTCTGTTTTTAACAGTTCGTGTTTGGGTTTTGGAATGACTTTATCTTGTTTTTAAGGAGGGGTTGTCAGTGACCAGAAATCTGAAGTACTGCATTTCAAACATGACTGCAAAAAATGCAGGTTGTGTTAATCCCTGATTTAAGGCTTATTTTAACTTAAATATGGAAGATTTTAAACTATTTAAAATAATATTTGATTATTCATTTCCTTGCTAAGCCTTCTCCTGTACTAAGTCTTTTAGTAGTATCTTATCTAGAAGGGAAAAGATGTGAATATGTCCTCTCAGTGTACTTTGTCCATTTCTATTTACTAGTGAGACGAGCTGATTCTTTAGTGGCTACATTGATGATACCGTGTGGCCTGGCCACTCTGTGTTTGGTTTCTCTAATAGAAAGGTCCACGTTTTTAATGTTGGAGGCAGAAAAATTGCCATCCTGCAGCTGATGGGTTTTTTCTCATGATACTGTCTAATTCTTTTTCCACAGGCAAAAGTATGCACAGGCTTAGCTCTTGTGAATTTCTGTAAGCAGAGATGCAATGTTTCCATGTAATACAAGTACTAAATATTAGGAGATCAAGGGAAGGTGAGGATTAGTCAACAAAATGTGGATATGTGTAACCTTGATTGTTTAAAGTTCTTTTCTTTTAAAATACAGTGCCTGTTTAGATCACTAATGCACTTTAATTGTTTCCATCTTTCAAAATATGTCTAGAAAGTTCAGTTTCTCGTTGTTGTTATACAAATAAACTAGTATTAGAGGCATTGCTTTCTTCTTTTCAAACATACTTTCAAATTAGTGCTTAATGTGGTTTGAAGATTTTGCCGACATACTCTTCCAGATCCTTCTCTTGTAAGAGGGTGCTTGATTGCATCTATCTTTCTTCTTTGGTTTACAAATGCCAATATATTCCAAAGAATGCAAACCCTGGGACCATTTGTCATCACACTTTGATTGTAGTTCACCTCATTATTGTATGTAGGATGAAAAGCAAACAATTAGATGCCTGAATGGTGAAGGGGGGAAGTTGGAGTGTCAGGACATGCTAAACATTCTTATTGCATTGCATACTTTTAACCTCCTATTGTTTTCCAATTGTTTTTAACACTTACCTGCCTGGATGTGGTAGTTGTACATTCATTTACAAACAAACCAGAACGGTTTGGCTGAAATACTAAATATAAACTGTCTTGTACTGAATGAAGTCTAAGGGTTACAGACCTTTAGGATTTAAATCCTACCTAACCCTGTGTGGGTTGCAAAAATGAAGCAGAGAATTTGGTGTAAATGCAATAGCATGCAGCATTTCTTAGCATGTTCTTTATAGATTTAGTCTCAAAGCAGCAGTTTCAGACCTTAAAAGTGTCATAGGTGATCTGGTGAGTAAAGAGATATTAAGACCAGGATAAATGCCCATATTCCTCTGCTAATGGAGCTCAAACAAAACAGTAACCTCAAACTGAGTCAGGTATAGCATTTCAGTGGTACTTCCTCCTGTTCTCAGATGCATCTCCTGAAACAAGTGACTTGCTGTAGAGTCACTAAAATAGACTGTAAAGCAACATAAGGTAAAGTGCATTGCATCTTTCCTTTTGATGGGCATTTTCAAAATTAGACTGACTAAACTGTAAATCAAAAGAACTGTGAATTGGATCTCTGCCCACTAAATTAGCCAAGGTGACAATTCCAGAAGAAAATATGTTAAGTCATGGTGATGAGGTGTACACACTGCAGAAGAGCAGAACTGAAGACCCAGCTGTTCTCGGACACTTTGAGTGTTTTTAGGCTGATAATTACTTCCATTTCAGAGTTAAGGCTTCGAGAGTGTTGTTTTCCACTTAATCTGCCTCAGGTCTTCATATTATTAGAACCTTAAGTAGTGAAGACAGCTTACTGGAGGCTGTGCACTTGTCCCTTTATTCAGGACTATTTTTTCCTGCCAGTGGTCTGTAATTTTGCAGTCTAGTGAGTTTGTGAACTGTTTTCTTAATTGGACCATATGGAAATAAAGGATATCAGGGCTGTTTAATGTTTTTTTTTAAAAGTTTTAAGTTCCCTGCTTATATGGCAGGATTTAAATGAGAAAGATATCTGAGACAAAATAACATACATTGACTTAGAGTCCCTCTACTGCTTCATTGATCAGTCAGCCTAATCTGAAAACACAAATTTCAGCATCTTCCTTTTTCTGATGCTTAGTGCCAAAAGCACCTAAAGTTCCTAGGTAGCTTTGTAATTCTTAACTAATATTATTAGACGAACCAATTTTTAAACCAGCATTCACTACCTAAACTGCTTCAAGTATCCCTTAAATGAACCACCCCATGCATGTAAAGGTCTGTTAATAGCCAGTTTATGGGCTTAGAAGCAAAAACTGTGGATTTACTCAGACCCTCCCTTTGGATACACAAGGCTGCAAGAGCCCATTGGTGCTAATATAGGATCTGAAGTTTTAGGAGCAGTCATGGAATCATTTGACAGTTTGGTTTGATGCAGCACTCAGCTGAAGTTGGCAGGAAGGCTCCCCCTTGCTTCCATGTCCATTAGGTAGCCCTTTAACACATGAGCAGAAATTTCTTTTGTCCAAAGAACATCTATCAGCTGGGGTGGATTTGTAAATAGGCTCTGGCCTGAACCCATCTTCCCTGCTCCCACTGAGCTGCAGGTTTTCTTTTAAACATGCAAAAACAAGTGTTTTTTAGTCTGGAAGCTGGCCTAAGGCCTGCTTCCCTACACATGGCTTTTCCAAAGTTTAGGGCAAAAAAAAAAAAGACACTTTTTCAAGTTACATAGGTCCAAGTAGGGAGCTCAAGTGCCCTGAGAATCAGGATTCTCATAGCCTGGAAAGCATTTCCATAAGTTGTCAATCCTCTGTTCCTGACCCCTGTTCTTGGCAGGTCTGCAGGCCCTGACCAAAGAGCAGGAATGCTCTGGCAGCTTTTAGGATTTTCCTGATGCTTCTGTTAACTACAGTGCTTCCATCTGTTGTCCTTAGAGGCTCATGCCACCTGTAAGGCATAGATTTTCAGCTCTGAATTGCCTCTTAAAGCTTTAGAGGTTGTTGGTTTTTTTTAATTTGAATTTTTATTCTGAATTATATGTTAGGTGCTGTACTAAACCAGATCTAAGAGATGATGGGGAAATATCTTGAATTATCTATTTTATGATCCCTTCGCAATTAACCTTCTTGGAAAAGGCGTGTTTTAAGGAAGCACAACAAACTTGTGCACAACTGAGTGAAAAAAGTAGTCTCTGTTACCATACCTTTAGACTTAGCATCCCAAGGCTTGGCATTTTTTAATCTTTTGTCTTTTTGTCTTTTTTATATATATCTTTGAAGCTTTATTTTTAAATCAGTAGCAGTTGTCTTCTCAGTTTGCCTCCCTAGGCCAGTTCTAAGTCTTGTTTTCTTTTACTTTTTCATGTTTTAAAGCTGTTAGAATGCAATTACCTTTTATACATGCTTTGGAGATACAATTCTTGTCTTTTTAGACTCTTCTTATGATTAGGACTAGCTCAAATCAACAAAATTGCATTTCTCACTTAAGAGTTTCATTGTGTAACTTTCTTGAAGTCACTTAAGAGTAAGAACTGAGATCAAAATCATACTCAAAACAGTGTGATACAGCAATAGTTGGCTTCTACTCCTGTGACTCAAACATTTATTGTTTTTTAATTTGCTCGAATTTTTAGAGGGAAATCGATAAATTATAGTACCTTCTAATACCTGTTGTGATAGTCCTCATCAGGCCTGTTTTAGGCATTGTTTGGTACTGAATAATGATTGGTTGTGGAGTAAAAATAACACTTATGTGTAGAAAGAGGAGCTGAAAATGAAACACAGTGGAATTACTTTGGTACCACTTTCAAGCAGTGAGATCAACAAGCTGTGAAAGAAGGAAGTGGCAAAAAGTATCAGAAGAGAAGAGAAGAGAAGTTTGACCAGAAAATGACCTGTTAGATCACATCTAGTTCAGTTTCTAGGTACCACACGAGGTGAATTCCCACTCTTAACCATGCAGGTGTAGGTGTGCACCAATACAAGGAAACACCAGCTAAACAGGAATATTAAATTATTAAAAGTGTATTTCTTCAAAATATTTGACTACTGAGAAGATGTAGCATGTGGGTGTGAGAAGATAGCTAACTGCCATTGAGTTTTAGCTCTATTTTTTCACTTCAGGGCCATTGTGAGAAAGGTGAGATAAGATGAACTTCTCCATAGGGGCCATATAGGTTTTGCAAAGGTGAAAAGGACTGCTTTGGGAGTTCTGCTGTGTAATCTGGCTCTGCCATGTCTTGGGTCAATAGGTGAAAAAAAGCTGTAAAAATCCATATATGACAGCAATGTCAGAGAAAATGTTAAGAGCATCCAGTCCTTTTGTGATTAGATGTTCTTTTCATGTCAAAGTTTAACTTCTATATTTTCGGAATTGCAGGATAAGAAATGTGTGATTTTCTGCATATGGGCAATGTGTTTAGTACAGAGAATGCTCAGCTTTTGTCCACATAGTGTGAAAATAAAATGCACAGTGTGGTCCATTGGAGTCTGACTTCTTGGTAGCAGACTTTCAGAGCATAGAAGATGTTCTTCTGCAACACAGCTTGAGGTTCTGCTTTGAGAGACCATAGTTAACTTTGTTATTTTTGGTTGACCTGGCTTTTCTACCTTTGCAACATCAAATCTTTGCAAACAGGCAGTGAAATCATAAGTAACTTGGAAGCTTAATCTGTTGTGCTGCATTGTTTGTTAACTTTTTTGATATTTGTGTGCTCAAAATTTTATTTATTGGTAGAAAAATCAGACTACATAGTAGTCTGTCCTCATATCTAATTCTAGGGAGTCAAATACTTTTCTCATGTGAAGCTATATAACCACTTCTGTAAGCTTAAAATTCTTGTAATAAAGTGAGTAAATTTTCTTTAAAATTAGAGAAGGACAAACAATCTCAATGTTTGCATTTTTCAAAGAGTAAAAAAAGTATGTAATACTGAATGGCTTTAACCAGTCCACAGCTGTGCTGAATAATCTAAAGACAGTATATACTGGGATGGTCTAATGCAAGGTAAATGTTAAGGTTGGGGTTTTTTTGTTTGTTTGTTTGTTTGTTTTTGTTTGTTTTTTGTTTGGTTGGTTTTTTGTTTGTTTGTTTGTGTTTTCTTTTTTTTTAAGTTTTTTTGAGTTTAAAGAATTTCTGCTCTGTGCATCAGTGAGAGGAAAAGGATGGATCCTGCTTTCTTCACAGAAACTGTCTACTGAAGTTATCTGGGCTACTTGCATTAAAACCATCATCTGGACTCATCCCAGGACGTTACAGGTGATGTTCCAAGGAAGACAGAAATTGTTTTGTTTGCATAAGCAAGAGACTGTAGGACCTGGGTTCTTTACTGACCAAGGTTAATTTTGAGAAATGTAAACGAGAATCATTTGCTGTGGGATTTTCAGTATCTAATAATTTACTTCATTTATAGTGCTCTTTATTTTATAGCTATTTCATGCTCCACAGTGTTTATTATAAAGCTAGCTTATATTTTTCCCATGAAGACTCTCCACTGCCCAGAGAAAATATCTTTGAAAACATATGTTGTTACATAAGAGCCTGTTTGTGGGAACTTTTGGGAATTTGTGCTGACTTGCTTAATCATCCTCTGGAGAGCAACAACCCCTACTTCCTGTCTGCTTCTATTACTTGTCGCTATGCCTTAAAAAGAGACTGCAACCAGGAAGAAAACATTCCTGAACGAACAGAAAACACTTGAAAATGAAAGAAAAAAAATTAAATAACAGCCATGTGAGAGCAGTTCAGGGTAAATAATAAACTAGCTCTTGAATGTTGCATATGTGATCTATATAACATAATGGTAAAAATACATAGTGAGTTTTCTCTGGCCTTCAGCATAGCTCCATAGAAGTCTGGTGCCAGCTTGGAAGTAATTTCCACAGATGTGGATTAGTATTTATTTTATTGTCTCTAAGTAGTAGAGTAGTCATGTTTGCATACATACAGCTTCTTAAAAATTACAACAGATTTGTAGCTGTTGAGAGAACAGTTCAAACTGAGATGAAGTTTGTGTGTTCATGTGCGTTAGATGCTCTTTAGATGCATATATGAAAAATATCTTTTTTCATGGCTGAACCAAGACAAAAAATAGGCCAACTGAATTATGCAGCTCCATCTTTAGGTAGTATACCCAAATCCCATGTGTTCTTTCAATAGTGTGGCAAAAAGAGCTGGCGGTTTGTACCCTTTTGACTGTCCTGTACAAAAAAAAAAAAAACCACCCAAGAAAATCCTTTTTCTTAACTGAAGGAAAACTATTGGATTTTGTGAGGACATTCTCCTTGCTGTGTCTGTAATGTAACTCCAGTTCCTGCTCTGATACCCAAGAAGTGTTCAGTGCTGCTCTGCCTTTTTGAATCTAATTTCATGACCCTGTTTCTAGAGCAGAGTCATTCATGTTTTCTTGAAGTGGATTCTGTGAACACCACCAGAAAGGTATAGGAACTGAGTACAATCCTGAAATACTATACTTCAGTGTATTAAGTTAGAGGTCAGTTTTCATTAATAGACATTTTCTTTGGGTCGATATATTTAATGAGATTGAGGTATTTCTTTTGTTGGTTAGCTGAAGAATGAATAAGAATGATTCACCTTCAACCAGCCTTTTAATATCCTGTTCCTAATGAAGTTGCTGAAGCAGTACTCCATCTTTCTTGTCAGAATTTATCCTTGTCTTGAATCCTTAATTCCTCCTGGTTTGTGTGAGGTCACTTTTCAGATTTTTCTCTGGCACTTTTTTTGTCTTCCAGTGTGAAGAAATGCAGGTTTCTTCTTACATCTGAAGGTAACTTTCAAGCAGTCTAATCTACAAACATGAGTTTAAGTATTGTTTCTATGCTGTGTGACGCGTATCACTTTACTTCAGACCTCAAGTGTTTCTGTCTTATTTAAAATCTTATTTGTTACTGTGATGTTACATGATGAAACAGATTTTTACTTTCCACTGTAAAACCTCTTTTTATTCTCTCTCGAAAAATGTGAACTACATCACCACTTCTCTGGGTCAGTAAAGGCCATAACTGTGAGAAGATGGGCAAGAGCCATTGATGAGGTGCTCACGTTCAAGTCTCACCAGTCTGTTTGCATAACACTTCTAGGATCAGACTTTCTGCTCAGCACTAATGTTTAAAATGCATTTCAGGGTGACTGTTGTGTCATACTGCAAGATCCTTTTGTTCAGAAGCAAGAAGACACACGTGCTTGCTCTGTGTTCACTCAGAAAGTGAATCTCTGTTGTTGGTAAGAAGGGTATCACCACACAGGTGTTTGGGCACCTTCTGGCTCCCAGTCATATTTTATGCTCCAGGCCCTGGAAGTTCTGTATCCAGGGGGGAAAATGTATGTGCAACCAGCAGTGCCAAGTCACTAAGTTAGATGATCCTCCTTTCTCCTCTCACCTAAAGATGAAACAAAATTAAATTCAGACTACACGATTCTGTGCCGACAGGAAACCAAGCTGATACTGCTTGGTTTCATTGCCTTCCTCAGAAGAAAGAGTGGGGAAAAAAAGGCAAGATATGACATGTACTACAA
>VZTR01007888.1:361426-372061 GCA_013400775.1 Chaetops frenatus | reverse complement strand
CATTCCAGTGATCAGTGAAGGAAATGGACATAATTCCCAGCTGGCCTGTTAACAGGGTGTTTTGTTTGTTTATTGAGGAGAATGTGTTTTTTGAACACTTCCATGGCTGGTGACAACCACTTTCCTGGGCAACCTGCTCGAATACTTGACCACCCTCTCAGTGAAAAAAATTTCCTAATATTTAATCTAAACCTCCCATGGTGCAACTTGAGGCTATTTCTTCTTGTCCTAATGCTTGTTACTTGGGAGAAGAGAGCATCTTCTTCCCCAGCTACACCATCCTTTCAGGCCGTGGTAGAGCTTGATAAGGTCACCCCTGAGCCTCCTTTTCTCCAGGCTAAACAACCCCAGCTCTGTCAGCCATTCCTCATAAGCCTTGTGCTCCAGACCCTTCACCAGCTTCCTTGCCCTTCTCTGGACATGCTCCAGGTGTCATTCTTGTAGTCAGGAGCCCAAAACTGAGCACAGGGTTTGATGTGGGATCTCACCAGTGTTGAGTAGAAAGGTAAATTCATAATCTTAAGCCATGAATGAAAAATGACAGAGAACCCAGGGGTGCACACTGTCATCTGGGCAGGTCATCTGTGCTCAAACCAGCACACAATAGAATGATCCCTGGTTTTGCCCCAGTCTGCTTGGCAGGTTTAGGGGAAGGTTGGTTGGTTCACGCTGAGTGGTGTGTGGAAGAAACAGCTACATTCTTGGGAACTTCAATAATAAACTTTTACTTGCAAACTTTAGAACATTAAGGTGTAAGGTACTTGGTAAATTTCAAAAAACATTCAGGCAAAATAAGGCACTTCACAAACTTTACCTTAGCAAGCTTTAACCCATCCAGGCAAAGTAAGGCACTTAGAAAACCAAAACTTAGCCAACTTTGACCCATTCAGATACAACATGGCACTTACTAAAGCATTGACTGAAATTTTTCAGTCTGGTTTGCAATATATTTTGAGAAAAAGTTAGGAGAAAAAAGAGAGAAAGAAAATGGGTAAGAGTAGAAAGACATTTCCACTTGTGGATTCAGTGACAAGGCTTGATTGTTGCAATTCTGATGGTCCATTGGGTGATGGTCACAGTCTTGATCCATCAGGGCTGGAGAAAGCCCACAAAACACAAATTTCAGTGGATTAATGTATGCTTTGGGTAGGTGCAAACACCTGGGTAGCTCCCCTGGGCGTGGGTTCTACCCTTTCTGGAGCAACACACTGTGGATCTGCTTTGACACTGCGGATCACGTGCAGTCCTCTGGTGGGAGGCCCCAGAAATGAGTCTGGGAGTGCTTTGGGGGTCTTTGGTGGTTTATAACTCCTTCTAAGGCATGACAGCTGCCCTGAGTAGTTAAGCCAGTTAACGCCCCTTCAGAAGCTATGAACACCTTCAGGCCTACTTGTGAATGTCCCTGTACTTCGTGGGGGGAGTTCTTCCACCTGAGCCACTTGTGTAAGGGAAGACATTTGTATGCTGAAAATGCACTCTCCTACCTCACAGGATCTGCTGCTTATTGGCCTCTTCCCTTACCTGGCTCAAACCCCAGCTTTCTGCTAAACAAAGGTTGACTTGTTGTTACCATCCTCTGAGACACCCTCTGCACATGGGCTGTTACCCTGCACATGGTCAGCAAAGCACCTGCTGCCTTTGCAAATGGCCAATTGTTTGATTAACCAGTAACATTTCAGGCTCTCACAGTCCCCAGGATAGGAAGCTCTTCAGTACAATAACAATTTCAACGCTTCCATGTGTGTGTGTGTATATATATATATATATATATATATCTTTCTACGTACATCTTCATAGCTTTGCATACTCAACTCCCGACTTCAATTTCCTCACTCTTCTTGAAATTAGTTTTCACAAACTGATGACTGTACAGCTGCATCATAAAATATAGCCAAGAGCACCCTGTCAGTTATGGTATCCACTTTAAATCCCAGCCCTGGTGGTGATAGCTGCTACCACCACTGCTGGTGGTGTGACAAGAATGCTTGGCTTTAACATTTTTGTCTACTTACTTATCTTCTTCATCTGCTTGTTTACTAAACCTATTGGACAGTATATGCAGTCTACCAAAACTGTTGTGAACATCCTGCAATTAACATAATCAGTTTATAATGCTAATTAAGAAAACTTAGTTTTACTGTTGTAGAAAACATTAGATTTCAGCTTTCCTCCCTTAAAATTCGAAGTGGCAAAAAATAATCTCTACAAGCAGGTGAAGTCAGTCATTAAATGTGAGACACTTCTGGCAGCTGTGGGTAGCTGATTCCCAAAGAACCCTTGGTTGCGGATGCACTTCTGGTAGTTCCAGCTGTTCACATTAGCTGGACTTCAACCAGAGTCTTCTGCTGAATTGGGCTAGAGACAGAGGGAGGGAGTTTTTTAGGCCCACCTCTTTCCCAGGGCTCCTGGTAAATGTCCATGGGTGCTGCATGGTGCTGACAGTCTCTTCATCCATGGAAGGAAGAGTTCCAGTCCTGACTACATTGGCATACAGGTGCCGTAGCATTTCACCACAACTAAAAAAGCACCACATGGGTTTATTTCTGTGTGGGCATCAAATGGTGTTAGGGGTGTAACACTGTAGACTAATTGGGGTTTTTGAGGAAGAGACAGACTTCAGCACTTCTTAGACAGTTCTAATAGATTTAATTTGTTCTGTTTCCAGCGAGCCATTTTATAAGGGGGCCCATATTTCTGACTATGAATTGTGTGAGGGAACTGGTACTGTAATCCATATATATACATACACACACACACACACACATATATATGTATGTATGTTTTTCTAACTATTTATGATATAGAAAAAAGAAAAAAAGATCTATACCCGGCATATAGGAGACAGCAATATTATGTATGTTTGTTTGCTGAGTAGATATGCAGTATTTTGTCCTAAAGATATGAAATTACTTCTTGCATGAATATATTTCTTTGCTGTAGTATTGGAGATCACAAAGGAGAATGTAACTGAGATAAGGACAAGTGATTCAGCAGAGTAGGATGGTTTTTTCCAATCAGAAGTGGTAGAAAGTTTCACCTAAAAATTCTGTGATGTAAGAACTGAGAACCTGGGAGGAGTCATAGAATCACATCTGAACTATTTGACCAGACAAGTGGGGTCATATTATGACTGATGCTTAGTCTGGGAGCTGGCATTTGCCTAGCTTAGTTTGCCAGCTATGGAGGACCTTTGTTTTTTTGGTAGTATTTTTTTGTGTGGTATCTTTGTTTGTTTGTTTGTTTGTTTGTTTGGGGTTTTTTTTGGGTTTTTTTTTGGGGGGTGGGAGGGGATAAAGCAGAGGAAGGGAGGATGAGGGGTAAGGGGTGTGTGTGTCTGTGTTCATTTGGGGGGTTTTTTGTGGTTTGTGGTTTTGAGGGTTTTATTTAGTAAAACTCCTTCCCATATTCTTTCTACACATGCTGTAGAATTTTTGTAAAATCTAGGATTTCTTGGACCATTTGTTTGTACCATATTCCTGTGTTGCTATGCATTTTCTAACTACACTGGCTAGAGGAATGATGTTCATTCTTAGTTGCCAGAGCTTTTATATATGCCACATGTGCAGTGGTGATACCAATGTGACAAACTGCAGATTAATCTGATAAATGGTATTTACATCTGCCTTTGACCACCTCACCTGCTTTCTGCCACTAATCTATCTCCACTGGGATTTCTTCCACATTCCAGACCTTTAAGCAGCTTCAAACATCTGCTAATTTAAAANAAAGAAAAATTTCCTGCCTTTCTCCTAGCCAATGAATTACCCTTTGCCTTTAAAAAATACAATGGTCTATGTTAAAAAAACCCTGGACAACAGTCAGCTGTAGCCCTGGCAAAATTTAGTACTCTACAAACCTTCATATTTTGGACACTTTTGCTTTCAGTAAGATGTGCTGTCTGGGGCTGTCCTGAGATACTCAACTTCAGACCTGGATGGTTTTATTTGTAAAATTCTGTTGGAAGACAGTGAATTTCAGTTCACATGTGTAAATTTAGCCTATGTGCCTGCTGATGTTAATAGGAATAGTGTTGGTCTGCTGTGAACTTGAAGTCTTCAGTTGCATATACCTTTGCTGGATGGTCTGGCCTGTGATTACTTTGTGTTGAAATTATATTGGTCTTCATTATTAATTTTACCTAAAGGGTTTATGACTATTCAGCCTGTGAAAGACTAAAATTTAATTTTAGCAGGACACTGTATTGGCAGTGCTTGTATTTAAGCTCTGGTGGCTCTACATTGTTAATTATAGACCTGTATTTAAACTTGACATTGGACATTTGTTTCAAAAGTGCCCTCTGAAACAAGATGTTGGCTTTTGAACAGCTTTCTCTGCCTAAGTCACAGGCCATTTAGTCTCTGTTAATGGCAGATTGTGGTCTTAAGGGGAACATGAAACAAGTGGCTTCACAAAGCAGTTTGATATTTGCAGCTGCATTGAAAACCAGATTTTATGAACTGCTTGGTTAATGCTACTGAGGAAAACAGCTAAACACAGGACTTCTAATATGGAAAAATTAGAGCACCAGTAAATATGTGGAATGGTTTGGGATAGCTGCCCGACATCTGTGGTATGAAGACTTGGCCAGGAAATAAGCTGCAACAGGCTGTGCTTTACAGTCTACAGTATTCTTGGCTCAATTATCTTATTCAACAATAAAAATTAATGTGCAATATAACATTTGATAGTCACCATTATTGTGAAAATATGATCACATGTGGAAGTATTTCATAATCATTTGCAAACATCTCTTTGCTTTTAAAAATGTACTTAAGCACTGGTTTAAAGTATTTCTTATTGTCTAATAGGGAGTATATTATTAAATAATTACCTTCTCAAAACTGTTGAGCCCACCTCTTCAAAGAGACCCTTTGAAGAGGTCACCATTTTTGTGATGCACCCAAAATGTGCAAAATACCTTGGTGTCCTATATAAAGCTGTTAAACAGGCCCCCTGCCAGCAGAGTACATTCTTTTTAAAATTGTTGGAGACACTGGGACATAGAGAAGTAAACAAAAATTAGCCACTTTAACTAATGGTAGAAATGCTCAACACATATTTGCCAAATAGTCACTAGAGGGAAAACACATTTTTTCCACAATAAAATGTAGTTATTGTGAAAAAATGCCAGGTCAATAAAATTAAAAGCTGATGTGTTCTAATTGATTTGTGAGAGTACAGTGAGGAACTGTAGAAATTACTCATCATTGCTGCTAAATACATCTAAAATTCATAATGGAGACTATCAATAAATACCAGCAGTGTTTTTGAAAGGGGTATTTAAATTATGCTTTTAGAATTGGTTCCCATATATGAAAATAAAAACACTCCTGTGGCAAGAACAAAACTAATCAGTAAGAATTTTGTAAATCATATTTTTTCATTGTTTGTGATGTAGTTGTACAAACTTTCTGTGTTATTTAAAACTTGTTCCAATGTAACAAATTTCGCTTAAGATGTATAGTCTTGCACAGTTGAGTGTGACAAACACTGTGATTAATAAATAATTTAATATCTCTTCCCTTAGAAAGAGGAGGAGGGGAATATGGAGGGAGGGATTGAAAAAAAGGGAGAAAAAAATAATATGAACTAATATGCATAGGAAGCACAAAATGAGGATCTTTTTTTGTTTTCCTTTCCTTTCACTTCTGCTGATATAAGGTCACGTGGGATTTAAATATATTTTAAGTCTATTTTTGTCAAGGATCAAGTTTTCCTAATGGTAACATGAGGGAGTAATTGGCATATGTAAGGTATCTTATATTTCATTCTGTGAGTATGAAAACATGTATTTATCTTTTCAGTATTTGTCATTGCGTTCTGTGTTTCTCTGAAACAGCTCTCTAATCCTTGCTCTGTTTCTTTCATTAAGTACAAAAACATCTGAAAAGGCAGCTAGAAAAAGGTATTCTGAATAATTTTGAATTGTTAGGTATGGATGTTAGCATATAGATATATATATAATACAGACATATATGCACATATATATACTATCATCCCAAAGTTAAACATAAATACAGCACACTGCATCATGTAGAGATGTGGCACTTTATAGCAGTGCAAGAATGGAATTGTTAAGTGTTTTGTTTCCCTATTTAGTGTAGCTTTTGGAAACAAAACAGAAACTTTTGAAGCAACTTTCTAGAGATCAGTTGCTGATCATTTTTTTCCTTTGGACTTAATTGCATTTCTGCTATTCCTGGAAATCAGGGGAAACACTTAACTGTTTACTTAAGCGTGCTTTTAACCAGCAGAAGCTAGGAAATTTACATTCTGCATTCTGCTGTCAGCTTTAAAAACACGATTATAGGGTATCAAATTCACAGCTGTGTTTCCATGGCAAGCAAGGGTTACCAGTAATGTAATATTAAAAAAACCCAAAAAAATGCCATCGAAACTATTTTGAAAAGAAGCAACTTTTGATATTGATGTTGCTGCAAATAGATTTCCTATTTGCTATTTCTTTAGTCATCGTATGTTGAAGTAATTTCAGTCATTTGATAGAAGAACCCATAAAATCTTCTGAGCCATCTTCCCCCAGCTAATTTAATGGAAGTCATCTATAGATTATTGGCCCGTTCATCCACCTTGATTCAATAGAATGTCTTGGAGAATGCTGCTCAGTGCAGCATAAGCTCTGCATGTCTGGGCTGTGCACGTGTTTATCACAGTGTGATCTGTCTAATTGGGATCATTTGGCTGTCAGCAGTCCCCCCCCAGGGTTTGCCCTGCACTCAGTGTGAAAGGCTTGGCACAGCTGTAGCCTAACCTGTGTGATAAGTGTGTGCACACCCCTAGCAACCTTCCTAGCGAGATTAAAGAAACTAAACTCCACTCAGCTGTACCTTGATGCTAAATGATACCAACAATTTTACATTATGGGAATCTGTATTCTGTTGTGGATTTAGTTGTAGATTTTTGGTGTGTTAGGTTTCCTGCTTCTTCTGTGAGAAGTGGCTTTCTTAACAGGGAGCTACCATTCGCGCAATTCCTCAGCCCAGACAGTCTCCACACCCACCACCACAAAAAAAAAAAAAAAAAAAAAAAAAAAAAAAAAAAAAANAAAAAAAAAAAAAAAAAGAGTGAAAGTGCAATGGGGCTAGCATGGAGTAGGAAAAAAGGGAATGCAAATGGAATAGGAAGAAAACCTGATTTCTTTGAATTGTTTATTCAATTTGACTGAAATTAGAATTACATTTACCAAAATTGCACTCAGTTGTCACTTGCTAAATTGCACTTCTTTTCACATTCTGTCAATGTCTTGTGGAACAGATAGTTGAGAAATATTTTCTTGATAAATGTTGATGTAACTGTTGGGATACAGTCAGTTTAAAATAGTATTGCCAACACATGTTGAACCCTTCATTTAAATTACTACAATGTCTTATAAAAATAATATACTTTTTGCTGTTTTCTTACTAAGTTGTTGCTATCTTTCTCAAGCAGCAAAAGCTGGAGAATCTAACTTTTTTCTGCTTTGATCTCAAAGTTTAAATGCCCTAGTGCTAGGGTTAGAAATACTTTGCAAGAGTCTTTGCACAAATCCCGTGTTTCATTGCATGGAAACACAATATTCTGAATGTAGATTTTGGAAAAGCTTGAATTTGCACATAAAAATTGAGGGCCATAACTGCAGAGCCCTCCTTTATTAAGTCTGTTAATAAACATTTATGTATTTTAGTTTCATTCCACCGCACAGTGATTACTTTGCCTTGTATTTCAATAGGGGCTTGGGATAGAAAAAAAATAAAAAAATCAAAATTACTTCTTTTATATAACATCTTGTGGCTTTGGAAGAAGAGAATGGGGATGTTTTGACAATAAAATGTGTGGCATTTCCTGTTGTTTGAAATTTTGAGTTGCTTACTAAGGTAATATTTAATGTTATCGTTGGCAAGGCAAACTTCTATAGGAAAATATCAGTGCGAATTTTACTAGTGAGATGGGAGTACAGGCCATAAAAATTCTCACTTTCCCTTTTAAAAACTTAATCCATTTGTCCAACAGAAATGAATACAGAAGGACTAGAGGTTTTGAACTTCCCTCACATCTGGGTATAGCAGTGTATTTTGACTCCAAGCACAATAAAAGAATCGTACTTGCTGGTGGTATATGACATAATGACCCAAATATGTTTTTAAAAAATCATTTATTGCTGTACATAAACAGCGAAGTTAGCACAAGGGATGATAAAATAACATTGGTAATTCTTCCTTTAGCTGGGAACCATTGGTGGCCCATTAGGATTCCAGATGTAGCCGTGTGTGCTTTTCCATTTGTTTTCTAATGTCTAGTGCTTGGGCCCTTGGTACCTTGGCTGTGGTTGTCAGGCGTGTTGGCTTTTCAGCTTGAGGTCTTCCTGGAGAAACACACTGGCCTACCTAATGGCTATAAAGCAGCTTATTGTCTTGGGCCTAGTTTGTTGGGACTAGCTGGAGAGAGGGCAGCTTCCTGTCAAAGGTCAAACACCAGCTTGACCGAGTTTTCTATGGTAAACACTTGTAACTGGACCTCAAAATCTGGATGTTAAAATATAAAGAGCAAGATGTTTTAAAACGTTATTTAGAAGACAGCAATCTGTGACAATTATTATCTATTGTATTACATTCAGGTATTCTAATATTATTATGTGGAAAATATTCTCTAATTTCTTTTGCAGTCAATTACTGAAAGTACTTTGAATGGAGTAATGAAACAGGAAAAAAATTGCTAGAGAATATAGCAATTATAAGCTCTCTGTGCCTAAAAGGTAAAATGAAACATTCACTTGTTTGTTTTTTTGTTTTTTTTTTCTAAGAAGTTGGGATGCACAGCTGGCTTCAGCTATAGATAATCTTGTGATGTTGATTTGAGAAAAAACACTTCCCACATCAACCTTACAATAGGCAAAGGCATTGTAAGAGTAGAGCTGCTCTTAAATTGAAGTTAGCATGTTGGTAGTTGTTTGTATAGATCCAGACTGTCAAAGTTATTGACTTGCTTAGTCCAGCTGAGTTTTCTGGGACTATTTATGTGAGTAGCTCTCATCTAGGAGTAATTGTTTGTCAGTCTGCCCCTATCTGATTTCAGTGAGACTATTTGAATGAGTATTATTCAGTGTCATTACAGCCTACAGTAATGTGAATGACTCTGTTGGAATGGAAGTTCAGTGATATGTAAAAACTTATATTGTGAAAAATGTTGATTAAAAAAATTTTTTTCTGAGTACTTTATTATATATATGTGTGTCTTTGAATAGAACTGAGTCCAAAACAAGGCAGCATGAACATTCCTGAACTGCTTGTGAATATATATGTTGCCATGTCCTTGTTTTCATAGGTGTATGTATTTTATATAGTCATATACCAGTATAAAACAAATTGATCTGAATTTTTTTTTTGAGGTTGAAGAACATCATGGAACTCTAAGGTATTTTGTCTCATCTATTCTAACTGTGCTTACCTGGCATTAAGAATATTTTGATTTTCTGAGCTTTAAATCCAAGGATTTTAAATGCCCATGGGGGAATTTCTGAAATGTGAGCGGTTTTATTTGTAAGCTAGGCTTAAATTTTCCATTGCAATTAAATCAAACCACCTACATCCATAATAAATGTAGGTGTCTAGTTCCATTAGTAAGTAGAGTAACACAAAACCAGGCTTCATTATTCAAGATGCAAAGCACAAAATCATTACCAGAGATCAGCTGGATCCATGTGTCTGAGGAAATGCTGGTGGCAACCTATTTATTTCCTGCTTAGGTTATTTTTAAAGGCAAACAGTGGAATTTTTTTGCTGCTGGTGAGAAACTGGTATGAGCAGTCCAGATGAAGTCACGAGGACTAGTTGTGTGCCTAATGTCTTTTGGAGATCAGTTTGAGAGGGTTCAGGCCCAAATTAGCCCCAGCCTATTCTCTAAATATGAGGCTGTGGGCTAGATGGGATGAGAACCCACCTGTCCCCTGGTAAAGCTCCTTATGCAGCAAAGACTGCAGAATTTCTGAGGTCACAGCAAGAAGGTGGGTGCTGGTGAGTTTTTAGGACCGTCATATGCAATGGGAAATGTAATTTTTTGATGTTTTTTTCTTCTCTTGCTACCAAAGTTATTCTCAGAACAGAAAATAGCCTTGCTGACTTTTCAAAAAAATACCTGAATTAGTACTTAAAAATGAAAATTGAACTGAAAGTGGATGGGCTGGAGGGGACACGGGTGGAGGGAAAAGAAGATGTAGAGAAAGAGCAATGAAGTGGAAAGCCCAAGAGGATGAGACTAGTGTCCTCCTGTGGCACAGGCATGCTAGTTATCAGGAGCAGTTCTTTTGAGCAGACCTGGCTGAAGTTCCTGCTTTTATAGCTCACCAGTACCTCTGTTTTCTTCCCTCAACTCTATGTATTTTCATTAATTATCAGGTTGTTTAATTCTTTACTGTCATGGGTTTGTTCGAAACCGGGCAGAAACACCATTTAATGTAGCGGTTTCACATTCACCTGCTCGCCTGCTCACACCGGGCGAGAGTGTAGCGTAGTGATTTTATGAGAATAAGGATTAAGAGAAATGCAAAACAGGCCTAAACTTCAAAGATAAAAATAGTTTATTAACAAAAAAAAAACCAACAAAATCAAAATCAACCCCCAGGTGGTTTCTTCTTCCTCCCCC
>VZTR01007888.1:296789-308531 GCA_013400775.1 Chaetops frenatus | reverse complement strand
ATCATAAAACCTACAGTGAGGTTTTCTTCAGGCAAACTGTTGTTGAAGTCTCTAGAAGGTAGAACTTTGCTCCAGTAAAATCTGAATGAGGGTCTTATGTTACGACCTTGAATGACTTATATTGACTTTTTAATAAAGTACTTAAATGAAATCAATAGAGCTCTGAGCTGAGTCACCATTCATTTGTTCAGAATTCAGCTGTCTTCATAATGAAAGCCTTTTAGGTTGCAAAGTAAGGACTAAAGAAATTGTAGATGGCTAAAGTGTGCCAGAGTAGATCATTGAATTAGTGATATAGGGGAAAACATAAATAGAAATCTAGCTAGATTACAGGAAATCAGGCATACTTAATTGATGCACTTGGAGAATATATTTTTTAATGTTGTATATGCAAAGAGGAAGTTGAGAAGTACAGTTTTTGCTTCTGGAAGACAGATGTATATACCAAAATGTGTAGTTTCTCAAGAATATTGTAAAGTCCTTAATGATTAAGTCTTGTCCCTCCCTTTATTCATGTAGTAGACAGAAGTTCAAGAGGATAGTTCTGAAAAGCATTCATATGCATATATATGCTGTTTGAAGAGGACATGTAAATGGAAAACAGCCTTTTTTCTTTGAAACACCACTGCCTTTGAAACACCATTTCACCTTGAAATTTGTTAGCCTTATTAGGAACTAAATAAGCAATAGCATGTTGCTGCTGTCGTGTGTTACAGCTCTCTCTGTCTAACACTAGAGTTCATAAGTAGTAAACCAAATACAAATTAAAGGAGTACAACTTAAGAAAGGACTATTTTGAGGTAGAGTTCACTGATGAAACAATGCCTTTCCTTGCTTAGCTCTGTTTCCTTTTTTAAATCATGTGTCTTAGTGACACGGAATCCACAAGCACTTAGCAAATTGTTCTAAGGACTAACAAACATCATGTTAAGAAGTATTTTATTTCCAGTCTTAATTTATCTGGGTTTGGTTTCCAGCTTTTTGATCTTCTTACAACTTTATCCACCATGAAAATGAGTCCTCTGTTGTCAAACACATGGTCCTGTAAGTGCATGTGAAACACAGCAAAGTTCCAACATCACATTAGAAACTATGGGTAGTGCAATATATATTTTAACTCACTCTGTCCTGCTATTAGTAAAAACCTTTTCCCTTACTTTAATTTAGAGCATCTTATAGGGTGGACATTGTTGCTAACAATTTTTCAACAAATTTCATGCAACTAAATCTCTGTATGTGTCACTGTGCTCTAGCAAAATAAATGAGACACATACTGTGCAGTTTCAGCAGACGTGGAAAAGATATAAATGTGTCAGTATTACAGGAGGGAAAACACATAAATGCACATGGTGACTCTCTTAAGTCTTGGGCTCAGTGTGATACTAATTCATTCTGGTGACATTTGGAAAACTTCTCCCAACATTAATAATAAGTTTATAGTGGGGGGTAATTCTGACAGACACAGTGTTGAAATAAAAACTTGAAAGAATGTCCATCAGATTTTACAGGTGCATAGAACATGCATTTGCAGTTGATTGATGATCTTTTTGTTAAAGGTTGACATAATGCTGAATGGAATGTTTTGTTTATATATGGTGGTCTAGTTTATTGACCAGTACCAAACTGTATGACCAATTTGGGACTTCATACAGTGTGTCTTTTTTTCCTTCTTTTTTTTTTTTTTTTTTCCCCCTGGAAGAAATTTCTGTATTTGTCTTCTCTTATGATTATCAGGATATGGATGCTCCTTGATTATTTTATAAATATGATTTTTTTGAATTAATTTTTCCTTTAAATGTATTCGCTTGAACTGAAAATTTAGATGAGCATACCAGAATTTTAAGCAATATTTAGGAAAAGAATTCTGGGATCAATCTTCTGAGCAACTGTTATAGAAATTAGTTTTTTTCTGAAAATGACAATAACAGTTGGCGTGTGATTTAAATAGATCTGTCTTCTATTTGACTATTTGTTTTGAATTTCACTTAAAGAAATAATCTGAAAAAAAAGGTTCCAAATATGTCTATCCCCACTGGTTGGAAATGAAAGAATTGAAATGATGGTGTCAGTATTTAATAACGTTTATTTGTTTCTTCTGTAAGATCAAATCAGTTGAAGAACCATTGTCTTTAACCTCACTTCCCTTTCAAAATCATAAGACTAAAATGAACTCTCAGCTGCAGCAGCTACTTATCTAAATACTGAATTGGTTTTGAAATTATGAAGAGTTGTACACTCAAAGCCATTGTTTATATTCGTGTAAAACTTAAAGTTTCATCTTAACTACAACATGTATGTAGCTGTTACTTGTAATAAATGTGAAATGAGAACCTTTTCAGTTCTTCAGTCAGTTTTGTTAGCTGGAGTCTCTAGATACCTTTCAGTCAAAACTGACATTGGCTCTGAAAGTTGGATGTTTAAAAGTTTAAACAATACTAATGAAAGGATCCTAATACCAACTTTATCTTTAAAGGTCAAGCTATGATTTTGTCTGCCTTGAGACTGCACATTTGTATTCGTGTTTATTCAGGGGAAAAAAAAGTATATCAGTATGTTGGAAATATTATGCAGTTTGTTGGTCTGTTCCCATCTAACTTGTCTCAAAATATGATGAGCTGTATAATTGTAAACTCAGTGTACTTGTCCTGACAGGGAACTGAGTAGGACAAAAAGCAAAATGCTTATTAAAAACATTCCCCTTCATTAGCTGTGCCAACAAAACATAGAATCCAAAACTGTTCTGCCTGTCCTGGCTCATCAAAGTGTATGGATTGAGATATAGTCAGGGAAACTATCTGGTTGTAATCCAACCAAGTCTGAAGAACATCTAGAAAAAAATGTTAATAAGTAAGTAACTAAAAGACCTGTGTGTGTCTAGGTTTCAGATACAACAGTGTATATCAATTAATCCAAAACCACAGCAAGTGCTCCCAGGCATGTGGTGGGTCTCAGTGCAGTGACCTTTGGGGCTGTCCAGGGCAGGGCCAGGAGCTGGACTCAATGAACCTTGCTGGTCCCTTCCAGTTCAGCACATTCTATGATAGGCTCAGGTTCCCTTATTCTTCATAAATGCAGAATATTTTATACATTGTTTGTTTTTCACCACACCTTAAGAAAAACAAAGTTTAGGGAAGTTAAAGCACCCAAGTGGATTAGGTAATCTTGGCTCATGGGGCTTCTCAGAGATACAAAGGATGTGTGGTCTTTTGACGGTCAGACAGTTTGTCTTGTGAAAAGACCAGATTTCTGTCTGATGTTCATTGTATAGACTCCTATATTTAAAAAGTTAATATTATAGTTCTTATATTTTCCACAGGCCCAGGACTTAATCTATTGAAGAGTTGTTCTCATTAACTGAGACCTACATGGAAGAATTTAGCTAAATTATGTCTGCTCTATACACCTGATTTTACTTCTGAAGGAAATCGATTTAGAATCTTTTCCAGTCACGTTCTGATAATGTTCATGTTCCTACAATAAAGGTGAAAGCCTCTTAACCAGGTGATATTTGACCTTCTGTCTTCTGAATCCAAATCCACAAAGGTGTGATCCTGATGCACTATATGCAGCCTCTCGATCTTTAGGGTGCTCTAGGATTGGTTTTCTTTCTTACCAGTGGAATGGGGGAATACAGAAATCAGACAGTGGTATTGAGAGTGACAGTACACCCTTTTCCACTAAGACCAAAGACATCCTCTTCCTTGTAAGAAAGAATTTAAAGAATTGGAAGAATCATAGATACATGAACTGATAGTGTAAAAAGGGAGGACTAGGTGAAGGAAGTTAAGCTTCATGAACCAGAATGGAGGATGTTTTCTGTGCTCTACAAAGTTTTGAAATGAGACAGTGCAAATGAACTTCAGCATAACTGTGAGAATATTTGAATGCAGATCTTTGTTGAAGAATTTTTAGATTAAAGCTCAGATAGATATGCGATAAAACTTATTTTAAAAAACAACTTATATCAGCAATTATGAATGTATTCCGTGTATTCATCCTTCTGCATATTAAACTTTGCTTGAGTACCCCAGAAAGTAATAAGCATTTTGCATATTTCTGCATAGAGTTCACTGGCATTTGTTTATTAGGAGCTGAATGAAAGACATTTTGGTCTTTCTTTTGCTTTTCTTTCTAAGGGATTCAATTTGTTATGTGTGCAGGACTCACTGTAGTCATCAGGCTAATCAACTAAGCCACATTATTTAAAAAGTTGAACTATCCTACATATTTAAATTCAATGTCAGAGCGAGCATAGTTAGAAGAAGCACTTAAAATTGTGTTTTCTTTTGTGTAATTGTGGGTTTATGTAGTTTAACACAGTTGCATAATATTTTGATGCTTTTCCTTGCAGACCAGACTGTTTATCAGTGTTGTTTTGGCTTTTTTGACTCGATAATTCTAAATATTTGATTAATGAAAACATTTTAATATTGCTTTATTTTCTTGCCCATACTTAAAACTACTCAAACTGCAGGCTCTTTAAAACTAAAAGAAGATGTGGGCTTCCAGTCCAGTGGTTAGATTAGTTTTTATCTGCAAAAACAAGTAAACTGTAATGAACAGTGTGATTATCAATTTGACAACTGTTAACTGTTGCCAGGGAATTTTCTTGGGTTTGTGATACTCTTCCAGTGAATACTTTGATTTTAATTGGGACTTTGTGACTTTTGCAATGCTTATTTTGGCATATAACTCCCAAGTTCAGGAATAATTGGGTGGTGTTTCTGCTATTTATCATGAGGCAGTGCAGATAAATGTTCCAATAGTTGCACTGATTTGAGTATAAAAAAATGTCATCGGTGTCTTTTACTTTTCTGATTTTCTACAAGTGTAAATCAAGTCTTGTATAAACTTTGTATAACATGGAACTTGAAAATATGGAAACTGATATTTTAAAACCAAAAACCAACTCCTGTGCTATACTGAAGCCAGAATACTGGCAGGGAAATAACTCTCAGACATGAAATTACTGATTAAAAATATGTCTGTACTGTAACATCGCTTTAAATACTGTGCCATCTGAGAATGTATTTTGTGTATAATAACTTTAAGAAAAAGTGCACGCAGGTAGATATTCAGGGCTTTCTGTGCAAGGAAGTTTAAACATACATCAGGTGTCAGAGCCTGCTGGAAAACTCTATGTCATGCAGTTTGGAGCAGACCTGGTAAATCTATTCATCATGAGCTGCAGACCACCACTGTGTTTGCACTGCAGAAAGCTGGCCTTTCTTTTCTGGATAATAAATGATCACAGAACTGGAAATGAGTCAGACCTTTCAGACCAGCCAAAGACAAACTATCTTTGATTCCAGTCCTCTTGATTCACCTGTACATATTCCATGTATTACTCAGGTGCTAAGCAGAAGTGCTTTTTGTCTTTGAGGCTGAATGGCCCTTTAGTTTAAATTAGGGACATTCAGTGGTCTTCCCTGAGAAAGTAAAATAAATTTGCTAGTGGTTACTAGTTGTAAAAAGCTGTTAAAATACACAGGTTCTGCCTCATTTCCAGTGAAATGCTGTGACTTAAGAACACTCATTTATTGTTATACAGTATGCTGCCAGACAGTCCAGGTAGATGAAACCTGATTCTCTCTCTTATAGCTTTAAGCATTTCATTATCACTTGTGGGTTGTTTCAAAAGACAAGGAAAATAGAAAACTCCTTGGAGTGAAGGAGTAACTTGCAGCTGAGATTTTTTTTGTTGGATTGTTGTATTTTTTTTGCTATAAATTGACTGCATTTGACCTTTGACTCAGGAGGACTTATTGGTTTTCTATTACTCAAGAAATGTTTCCATAATGACAGCGCTGTGAGAGGCGAGATGCGTAAAAGAAACTGTTATGTAATGAAACATGAAGAGACACACATGAAATACTGAAAGCTTGACTGGGCCAGTCAGCCTGTGTCAGCAGAAATGCTAAGGACATCTATCATTGCAGGAGCTGAGCCCAGTCTGTGATACCCTACTGCAAGCTAGGTATGTAGTCAGATTGCTGCACTGAAGGCCTTTCTCACTGACCTGTTGCAATGATATGAAGTGTTAAATGTATTTGTAGATCAGCCAGCTTGTTTGCTATCTCTAGACAGCAAGCTGTTATTTATTGGTTCCTGCCTTTGCTTTCCCAAAGTATTTTAGTGATTTCTTATGAATACTTGTATTAATTATATATCTTTGAATTGTGCTCTTCTGTTGTTCTAATGATGATATTAGAAGTTAGACATTACCAATGGTGTGAAATAAGTCACAACTGCTCTTTCATTTAAATGCAGGTAAATAACTTTTAATAGTCTTTTAATTCATGGGAAGCTATGTCCATACTGAAACAGACCATAGAAAAGTTCATTTTGAATGGTATTTCCCTGTATTGTTTTCATGCCTGACATCTCCTAAAGAGGTGATGCTTCCATTTCCCAAGTTGCAGCTGCTTTTAGGAAAGGCTGTAAAGGCTTGCAGACATCAGCCATTTAATAGGTTGCTGATTCTGATTAAAGGTCTCAACACTAGACTTTGATTACCTTGTATGTAAGAAAAACAACTTACAAAAGGCAATTGTATTTGAGTAAGTTCACTCACTGTTCATTGTTAAACTTAGTACAGGTTAGTTAGCTAGAATTAACCTAGCTGAAAAAAGTAATTTTGCATTTACAACTTTCTTCATTTCTTATGTTAGTGGTATATATAATTATCAGCTTGTTAACAGGTTGTTGGATTTTTCTTTCTTTTTTTTTTTTTTCCTAAGAAGAAATAAGAAAAGCTTGAAATTACTGGTATCACAAATCCTTCTCTTTTCAACATCTTATTTTCTGTTTTAAATTGTATTAAATTCTACAACAATTATTACCAGTTTTGGAGTCCAGTTAAATTTATTCAGCATGCTAAATAATTATTCATTTTATCTTCATAGGATGCTTCTGGGGCAGGGAAGTTCTAGCTCAGTTACACAGCCAAGGAACTACAGCATCAGAAAGACTGAATGGCATACGTAGGTCACACAGGAAGCCTGTGGTTGGGCTGAGTATTGACTCTGCCTAGTTGCATATTTTGTTTACAGTGACACATGAAACCATTTGTTATTTTAATTTTCATTTCATGATTGTGATACTTTGGGTTTCTTATAAAGTAAATAAAACTTACAATAAAGCTTTAAAGTAATCCCTAACCTTCAAAATTAAACCCAGACCGAGGATGTCTTTTTCTGTTAGCATTTTGTCTAAAATTCTATTAATAAATTTTCAGATTTTTTTCATATTTTCAATTTTTTTTTTTTCCTTACGTTGTGCCTAGGAACTTTCCACTTTAGCAGAGACAGGAAGTAAAAGAAGAAACTGCAATATCTTCAACCCAGCAGAACTCAGGACCAGCATGCTAGAAATCTCACCAAAAATTCTTGCCTCACAGTATTTTCACCCATGAGACTTTTTAGGCAGGTATGAGAGGAAAGAGAAGCACAAGATGTGAGACTATGACCCCCAGAAGTTTGGGGGATGGGACTGTCCGTTTTTAGCTCAAAGGAACTGGATAGGGTTTGGATGTCAGGAACAGGACCAGCCCTGCCACAACCACCCTATCTCGACGAGAACGTGAGGGAAGCAGTTGAACAGCTGTGCAAAAACCTACCCACCACATTCCTCTGCCTTCCACAGACCATTTTTATGCAGTCATCTCCATTGCTTTTGGCACTTTCCAAAGCAGTTCCAAAGTTTTTGCTCTGTCTTCACCCTTAACGTGGACGGTCTGGACACGTGTGTTGAACACGGCTGAATTGCCATCATACGTTCAGGGAAAAACCCAAACTTTCTTCAGACTGATGTGTCCTCCCAGTGTGCATCTCAGAAGGCTTTTAAGGTGTGTGCAAAGAAATACAGGTTGCAGATAATTTCATTTCTTTTGACACCAAGTGGATCTAATTGTGCTGCCAGAGGGAAATATTTTTTCTTTCTTCTGCTTGTTAGCAGGTGTTGCACTTTTTCCTGTCTTTAAACATTCCTAATTCATCTGTGTTTTCTAAAGTATTTCACAAAATACAGTGAGGGTAAAAAGTAAGTCTGTGCTGAACTCTTCATTCTCCAGCTTTAGGAAACACTTAGAGTAACTTCTAGTGTGTCCTGGTTTTGTTTTAATAATTCATATCTTGTAAAGAAGGCAAAGAGGATTAAAATGGATTCCTCACACCCAGACTTGTGGAACTGTTAATTATCTTGCTTCTCTAGGTGAAACAAATTGTTATACCGAAAGTAACTCTTTAATTTAAAACATTTATTATTTATCTATCATTGGAGATGCCCCTTCATGTTTTAATTTAAAGTTTGGCAAAGTGCATTTTAAATATCAGTCAATACTGCAAATATTTTAATATTGTTTAAAGTCCATATTCTATAAAATCTGGGTTGCAAAGTGTTGCACTCTAGGAGGGAATTTTCCAAACGTTTTGCCAAATCTCTTTTAAAGATTTTTTGTTTGATCATGCCCTCTGATGTTTGCTTTCCAGGTTTGAATACTCTAGCAAACATGTTGTAAGGACACTGTCTGAAAGTACAAGCTGTAAGCACATCCTGCTGACTGCTCACAGAATTTGAATTATAGCTATTTGCTGCAAGCAAATCACTGAGTTTGGTATGAAAGGGAAGAGACTGAGGAAAAAGTCACACACACCAAGGACAAAACAGTACATTGTATTATTTGCCACTACTTTTAAATTGCACAAAGTCACATGGAACTCATGGTTCACCTCTACCTATGCTCAGTACTTAGCTCAGTAAAAATTTTCAGTACAAGGAGTTTGCTCAGTTCTATTTCAAGCTGAGTATTTGCTATTTGTATCTAGCAAGTAAATTATATAAGGGATATGCAAGAAAGAAAGAAATACTTTTCACTAGGAAAAAATGTATACTACGGCTCATGTGACTATGGCATCTACCAAGTTTATTAATTTCCTCTGTAGATGTGGTATACACTGTTTTAGTCTATGTGGAAAGAAACCTTTTCCTTAAAATACTCTGTGTCAAAGCAGGAAAAAAATATTACTGGCTTGCTATAAATATGGTTGAATGAAAATCCTGGACAAAATTGTGCAGTTTTATAGTAATTTCTGATTTCTACAGCATTTCAGTTGGGCGGGGGTTTTTGGCTGGATATTTAGTTGTTTAAAATATTTCAAGATCGATTGTACATTTACCATCGAGCAAAAATCCATTATTGGTATTTTTCAAGTCTTCTAGTAGTAGAAACCCATAGATTATGTATTTTAAGTATTCTGAAAAGTGCAATATAAGGTAATATATATTTTTAATGAGAAACTTAGTGGAATGAATCAGCTTTCAGTTTGGAGCATTAATATCAAATAAATCAGTTTGCTTTACTAAAGGCAAGCAAAGGTGAAATGACTTAATTTCGGGTAATACAACACCATGAAGGCATCTCATAGAAGTTCCTGTGCATATGCCTTGTTTCTTGTGGTAATAATGCTTTGTGGTGACCTGCTTTCATGCATGTTCCCAAAGAATTTTCTAATTGTGCCAAAACTAATGTGAGTTACTCTGTGTTGCAAAAAAATCCCACTTCATGAAAATAACCATCCAAGGCAAATTTATACTTCCTACATTTTTCTAAAATTCTTCAATCTGTGTACAAGGATGAGGTGGTAATACAGAGGTTCAGCCAGTATTTCAAATGCTGGAATAAAATAGAAAATATTCTTGAGAATATGACTACTGAACAATTGCAAGTAGAAGATAATACCTTTAAGTGTTTCAGTAAGAGGTATTAGTTTTTTTTTTTCCTTTGAAAATCTATTTTAATAGTCAGGAATGAAATGCCTTTTCCCCATTTCCATTCCCCATTTTCCTCTCTTGCCATATTAGACTGAGTGGAATGGAGTCCCATCTTACATCTACAAGTCTTCACTATGTTTCTGCTGCACAAGAAGGGTTGGGGTAAGTGGCAACATTGCCTCGGTTTGAGTTTTGACACCAACATCTTGAAGCAGAGCTTCTCCCTTGCTCCTGAATCACAGGCACTAATACAGTGAAAAGTTTTGGCAAAATTTCCATTAAAGATTTACCTGCTCCTATGTCAAGAATATATCTGAAAAAATACAGTTGTACTTGAAACTGTACAGTTGAGGGGTCTAATCCATGCATATATTTAGGTTCAATTATTAACTCAGTGACTTAAACGTTATAGTGTGGATGCATTTTTGTGCCTCAGAAGCACCACATGGGTAGCCTTACCTGTCAGTACAAGGACAAGATGGTGCATTCACAGCAGAAGACAAAAGAAAGTTCAGGTGCACAGCACTTTTTTGTCTTTATTCTGTGTGCTGTCTACACTACCAGTCAGCCCCTCTGCCTGAGACATTTTTCCTACATCCCAGGCTCTTAAATATACAATGTTTACATTCAGATTTAGGATGTAATAGCCAACATTACAATGAGACAATGAAAAGATATGTTCAGGTCCCAAGGCTTTGTAGGTCTGTCTTCAAAATAGTCAGAGGATGTCTGTCAGCAATAGAGCCCAATTCTCATGTTTACGTGTCTTTTCAGGAAATCAGTATAAATTCTGAAGTATATTTTAATGTTGTTAAAACTGTAACTAACTTAAAAATAATCCTATTCTACTGCCTTTATCCGCTAGGTGACAGCACAGCTCTTCTGCCTTTTTTAATTATTATCCCTAGGTGCTTTTTTAAAGAGTAGTTCAGCACAAACTTTTAAGAACATGTTCTTTCCAAGTGAAAAGTATGTGCTGTGCATGCTTCTTTTAATGAGGTAAATTTTTATATGGGAAGGAAATTTTTCTTAGTATAGTTAATTTAGTTAATGCAAATAAAATTCTTTATCGTTGAGGAAAGTTGTTTAACTGTGAAAGGTGGTGTAGAGTCACTTAATTGTGGTCTGATAAATAGCTGTGGAAAAGCAAGTTCTGGAAATAACTGGGGAAGAAAAGCAGTTTTCAACCCCAAGGTAAGATATGCAGAACAATTATACTTCTGACTATACTATTGGTCTTTAAAAAGAGCTTAAATTAATAAAGCTTTCTTCTTAATAAAGAATAGATTTTGCAGTGCAGTAGGCCTTGTTTACAGTGATTTAATTAGAAATACACTACTTTCAGGACTTATAGTCCTATATTGTTTTATAGTTCATTTGTCTTCTACTCTAGTAGTTACTTCTGATTTTCTGAAAAGTCTTCAGAAGTCCAAGCACTGGGAAGAAAACAGAAGATAAAGTTTATAGAATTGTACTTCCCTACAAAATTGCATACATTTTGAAAACTGATCCTGGCTAAAATTCATTTCACTGCTGTTCTGTTCTTGGGTCAAGTTATGTCTCCAAGTGTCCATAGACAAGTTTTGTCAGGCAATGCCCTGTGCAAGATTAAATGTACTGTAAATACTNAAATTGTCTTGACTCTTAAAAAAGAATACAAATTTGCTACATAGCAGAACTATTTCCATCTATCGTTCTTCTGCTGCGTTCTGTGAATAAGTCTTTAAAAAGAATACCTAAGTATATACAGTAGGCAAATTAAATAAACAAAATTAATATAGCACAATGATAAAACATGCTGGTCAATAAGTAATATGAAATAACTTTACTGATTTGATGGGTTGTCTTACCAAGCATCTTCAATATAAACCTTAGAGAAATCTGGAATTTAAATATTTAGGAAAAACAGACTTGTAATAATTTATAAAGTGTCACTCCTATAAATAAATTTCAGTATGATTTACAGAACTG
>VZTR01007888.1:278611-296616 GCA_013400775.1 Chaetops frenatus | reverse complement strand
TTCACTGCTGTTCTGTTCTTGGGTCAAGTTATGTCTCCAAGTGTCCATAGACAAGTTTTGTCAGGCAATGCCCTGTGCAAGATTAAATCTACTGTAAATACTGACTTTCCTACACTTATTATATGTATAAAACCACATAATTATATAATTAATTAAAAACATAATTTGTCAGGTTTAGAGACTTTACATGTTTCTGAAAGCCAAGTGCAAGTACTAAAAAGGCCAAGAGTGCCACGTTTTGTGTTTCTAATAAACTTTTTAATATATATATTTAATGATAATATTTGATTTGGATAAGATTATTTTATGCTACACTGTCAGGTTAGTTATTGTTCAATGGTGGAATAATTGCATGTTCATACTAAATTGTCTTGACNAAATTGTCTTGACTCTTAAAAAAGAATACAAATTTGCTACATAGCAGAACTATTTCCATCTATCGTTCTTCTGCTGCGTTCTGTGAATAAGTCTTTAAAAAGAATACCTAAGTATCTACAGTAGGCAAATTAAATAAACAAAATTAATATAGCACAATGATAAAACATGCTGGTCAATAAGTAATATGAAATAACTTTACTGATTTGATGGGTTGTCTTACCAAGCATCTTCAATATAAACCTTAGAGAAATCTGGAATTTAAATATTTAGGAAAAACAGACTTGTAATAATTTATAAAGTGTCACTCCTATAAATAAATTTCAGTATGATTTACAGAACTGATTGCCAGCTGAAATTTTGGCAAGATTTATGCTCTGGTTACTAACCTTCTTCCCCAAAACAGTGCAAGTTTGAATAGAATTTGGCCCATTTATGTTTAATGGCTGAGGACCATGTAAAGCTTACACATTGAAAATTTATGATAGAGCAATACAAAGGATTGCTTTGTACATTGACTTAGGATTTCTAGCAACATTAAAGGCTGGTTTATTTCAGGGCCTCTAGTAAAATTCTGTGGTTCACCTTTGAGGCATCATTTTAAATACATGTATATAACTGTTATTTTTTTTGTCTTATTACAACTTGGAGTATGAATATTTCATTTAAAAGAAAGAGTTCCTCCCTGAATTCCATCATTTGCTTGTTTTTTCCTCAGAGGTTAAAGATCGAATACATTTTGCTACCTAGTCAATTGCATTCCCATTATAATAATTTTCTTTTAGGCATACCACAAAAACTAAGTACATGCATCCTCTGGCTGCACTGCACAAGAAGCACTTCTGTACCTTTCAGTTTAACTGTAAAGCAGTTAAATGAGAAAGCTCTCATACCTGATTTAAGCAGTTGTGTGGATGAGAGACACTAAACAATGTTACCAAGTTCTTAACTGAGAAAGAAGAGATTGCAAACAAAATACGTTTCCAAAAACGTTGCATTTTTCTACAGACAATTAAGGAATCAAAGTAGCAACTCTGTTCATAACTTTATAGTTAAGAATGTGTGACTTCCATAATAAACTGGTATTTTGGGGTATTTGTGACTGTACTCAGACATTTTAAAATAAACTAGAGAAGCTATGAGGTCTTTTTGTGGCAGTGACATTTTTAACTATGTATTTGAAAAAAATAGTTCTGCTTTCTGGGGGGGTACATACATAGAAATTAGTGATTTTTCAGACACGTTTTGGTTAACTTGTAAACCAAAGATAATTTTATTTTTCCAGAGGAAATTTTAAAACCCCATGGTTCTTAAAATTATCAGTGCTAACAATGTAGCATCTTTATTTTTGGAAATAGTTGCTCTCTGAGAATGCTTTCCCAAAAAGAAACTCTCCTGAGCTCTGTCATGCCATTAGTTTCTAAGCAGAAGAGAAGTTACCTAAACAATTTTTTTTAAGGGAGGCTGGTGCAGTACAGCTTCATGTACCAACACCCTGCTCCTGTTTCTTACCTTCCTCATATTCCACTAATGACTTCAGTTAAGTTGCTTGTGATTTATAGCAGTCCAAGAGAAACATCAGGTTGGTCGTGCTTTTAGCAGCTCTTTCTACAAAATAGGATGTGAAACAATACCTTCACTACTGAAGTCTGGTTCATCTCTGTTCCATGTTTCACAGGGAAAATTGATGGCTTGATTCTGAACTTGCTGAAATCTTTAAAAGCAAGGCTTTTCTGTCAGCTTCAGCAGGTGTCGAGTCAAGCCCTGTGTTCTGATCCTGCAGGGATTTATGTGCACACGCCTGAATATCCATTAAGTTCACATAACCAAAGTCACTGCTGATTTGAGGCGCCTGACTTTTAACAGTATTTGTATTTTTCCTTGCAAAAATTATGGTTCCATTATAAGTTCTAGTCCTATCATTCACAATCAAGGCTTAAAAGCTTTTTTTCATTCTTTGCAATTTCTAGGGGTTATTTTGTCTTTGATTTTTGTCTTTGCAAAAACAATAGATGTGTTCAGAAACATGCAAAAGAAAAAATTCTATAGTATAAGAAAAGTAGCAGATAGATGGAGGCTGAGGAGTAAAATGCTGTTGTTCATAGAGTATATAAAAAATGAAATACTGAAATTAAAACAAAATGTAGTAGGTGGAAAATGCAGAGGGCTGCAGTTTTTTTCAGCAGCAACACTTACCTCTGCTGTTGGAATGGTTGAGAACCTCTTAATACTGGAGGTATTTATTCTTCTGATACCAGTGAGAGAACAAGCCCCATTTTGCAGCAGAATGCTGGGGAACAGACTCTACAGGTTACCTGCATTGTTTCAGACTTCTCCAAGACTGCATGAGCCTTTGCTCTGGATGTAAGCCACTGCACCATCTGCCATCCTCTGGCTGAATAACATCTTGGTTTCTTGCTACTAGCACATAATGTTATGATTCTGCCAGGGGTTTTTTTTTTGCAGCACAGGCAAGACAAGTTTTTCCTCCCATTTTAAGGAGCGAAAATTAATGTAAAAGTGGAATTTATTTTTATTAATCTCATTCGCAGTAATTTATGAAAATGCATTAGTTAGCTGAACAATGACTGCCTCAATTCTTTCTTCTTTATACCTTGAGATGCTCTGTGCTTCCTGAGTTCCTGCCTAATGCCATCCTGCAACCTTGCTAGCTTTTCCCATGCACTCTTACATTTGGGCAAAAGCAGCATGACCTGTGGCTAGTGTGGTGCATTGACAGACTAGTAAATAACACCTGCAAATTGCCAAGCAATTCCTACTCATGTTTCACTTTTGAGGAAAGCTGCTAAGACTGTTAGACTGAAAAAAGTGTCTAGTTTGACTTCACAGCGACTAATTTTTATTTTTTTTTTAAACAATCAGATAAGTGGAAGAATCCTGTCTGTTTAAGATAACGCTGATAAATATAATTGAAAATGACCAGTGAGTTCAAGGTGTTCAGAATAGCTGAGGTTGGAAGGTGTCTCTGGAGACTGAGTCCACCCTCCTGCTTAAGGCAGGGCCAGCTAGAGTAGATTGCCCAGGGCCATGCCCAGTCAGGTTTTGAGTATCTCTGAGGACAATGTCTCCACAACATCTATGGGCAGCCTGTTCAGTCTCACCATTGTAGAATACTCTGAGGTGAAGCAGAAATTCCTGTATTTCAGTTTTCCCCCTTTGCCTCTTGTCCTGTCAGCTGGGCACCACTGAAAAAGGGCACCCTCCTGTATAAATACCCATGAGGTATTTATACACATAAATGAGGTGCCTCTCACAAGGCTGAGCAGTGCCAGCCTCTTCAGGTACCTACATGAGAGGCTTCAGTCCCTTAAAAACCTTCTGGGCTCTTTGTTGTACTCACTCCAGTTTCTCTCTCTCTGTCCTGTACTCTTGAAATACAAGACTGCACATGTTTCCTGTACCTGTTCTTACAGTTCAGTACTGTTGAATGCATTTAAGCTTTACTTAGTAGCAGTAAGAGTAATTATTGTTTTGTAGATCAACCCAAAAATTTGTTAAAGTATACTTGATTTGATTTTTACCTGTTCATAAAATACTAAAATTTGCAGAGATTTTAGGAAGGAATGCTGATACTGCAAGGAGAATACTGTTCTGGTTATGCAAAGGAACAGCATCTTTTCTAGCACTAATAGCACTATTTATTATCTTGGATTTGAGGCTGAGCAGCAAGGAATTTGCATCAAGGAATTTGCTAGGTTGAAGAATAATCTTGGAATCCAGTCTTCTGAATATACCTGAAATTTTAATGAGGTTTCTTCAGGCTACTGACTTCCCTTTCACATGGAAGTGATATTTCAAACTTTCAGAATGCATTATTTCACTGTGTTGTGACTGCAAAAATAGAATATAAGTAGTATGTTTGACTATGTAAAATATAGTTATAACTTTGACTAAATTTATCTATGAACCTAAATACGTGTATAATGTACATAATACACATACCTATGAAAGAATATATAAACATAGAACTGACTTGTAAAAATGTTTTAATCTTCCCCTTTGGATTCCATTGGGCTCTCAGGCATAACTGATTTCCAAAGATGCCATATTATTTCTCAGTTCTGCACTGTGTTGTTCTACAAAATGTTCTTTAGCATGACATTCCTTTTACTGGTCTGAACAGTTTGTATTGGAGGAGTAAAGGACAAATGTAATGACTATAAACGGTGCTCATTTGTAGATTTTTTTTTTTTTTAATGTTGCATGCATTCCAGTGAGCATGGCACGCATTTGCACCGTACCAATTTTGAGTTTTTACATCAGTATTTGTGTTCCACCTTTGGGTTACCTGTGTCTTGGTTAAAGCAACGTGGTGCATTCAAGTATAAAAGTGTCAAGTGTGACAGAAGCGTAGGGAACAGTCTTAGGAGAGCCTTAGCAAAGTCAGGCAGACTGGAGGGAAGGAGAACAATGCTAACCTATCAGGAAAATTACCTCTGAGACTTTCTCCACTTCAATTTTGAAATTTTACAGGGATCATCAGCCAGTGTTACAACACAGCCTCTTCAACTGCTGTGGTTATTATTTATCTCATATTATGCACTTTGTTTATGGAATAGTGGTTTTTCCAACTACAGTAATCATAATGCACTGTGCCCTAAATGACACTTTATTATAAGTTACCCCCTGAAATAAACTTTTTTTTTTTTTTAAAGGTGTCTTCTGTAAGGTACTTGTCTGTCAGGATTCTTGCTGATCAATATATACTTTGAAGTGCAAGTAATAACAGAGAAATTCTCTTCAATCAGAAACATATTTGGGGAACCTGCAGTTAGTGACCTCAATTGAAAAGTGTAATTATGAGCTCTAATTAATGTTTAGCTGGTTTAATTGAAGAAAAGACAAATACTAATTTTTCAATTAATTACTGATTCTCTAATTTAAAAGTGAAAGTAGGAAAGAAATTATTTTTAAACAATCTATGTATGCACATATTAATTATTTTTGTACTGTATCAAATTAGTTCCTCATCCAGCAAGATTACAGCATTTTCCTGAAAAGTTGGTGTTAATTTTTTTTCTGGATAAGCACATAAACTTAAAGGTCCAAGTATTTTGGTTGGGTCAGTTTTTCAGGAGATCAGTGCCGGTAAGTATGCACAAATGATGATTGCTTTCTTCTAATTCCCTTTGTTCCCAGCTTCTCAAGTGATGTAAGCAATTAACACACAGGAAATAGATTTAAAAACTTTATTAGAGTGATAATACTGAGTACTACAATTTAAAGAGAATAACTGCCATTAAATGGCTCAGAAACAGTAAGAAAGGAAACACCCGAGCAAGACAAACTTAGGGGAGTTGTCAGTGGAGAACTGATAGAAACATTTTCAGTAGAAAAGCATTTTACACCATTTACTAAAAATCCCAGTGAGGTTATATTAAAGCCTCAGTTTTCCTCATTCCCTTTTCAGGGGGTTCATGAGAGGTAGAACAAAGAAGTTGAACTAAATAAAAGCCTTCACATTGGATTGCTGTAGGGCTTTGGCTAATTATTTGAATCCAGATAATTTCTCACACTTAGTTACCACATATAGTCTAAGAGTTTATTCAGGCAATATATACTGAAGTTAATAGTTTTTACATGTTTATGTGCAAACTAAGTCAACAGTGTGTATTTTGCAAGTTTTACAGATCTGTGATACTGTTTGAAGTTCAGTATTTCCCCAGTTTTCATCAGAGTCAGTTATGATTCATTCCTATGTTGGAGGAAAACTGTTGTGGTTCTCTCTGCACAAAGGATCTTTCTTGCTTTATTACTTTTCAGTCTTTTCTTAAGTTGAGAAAGAGACAAGTGCTTCCCAGCATTTGTCAGAGCTGTGACTTTTGTCCAGTAATACACACAGGGTTCGATTTTAAAATTTGCATTTATTTTTTGCTTTTCTAGAGAAGTTTAATGGATTTGTTCCATTAAAAACATGGCTACAGAATGTCCACACATTAGGGAGATTTCGTATGGCTCTGGTTGCACCTGAAAAAATAGTTTCACTTTCAGCACTAGAGAGAGAAGAGCATCAACGTTCATGGTTTTACAGTTTAACGTAGCAGGTGAGAGCTACTCTTCAGAATGGTTATCATGCTAGTTTCAAAAAATACAAAAACATGTGGGCTTTCTAGAGTTGAGCAGTCAGGGCTGGCTGTGTGCCAGCCCAAGTGAAATGTGTAGAAATGTAATGGCCCAGAGCGAGCTAATGAATGGCACTGTCGCACAGGATCTTCAGGGAACAACAAGAATATGCAGGTCCTAAATACTTACTTGTGCTTTTGGAGAATATGTAATGTATTTTCTGATGTGTTTCACGAAGTCAAATATGATTTAATTGAAAAGAAAGAAGTAAGGCATAAAGATGTAAAGTTGGAAAATACTGTTTATTCAGAAGTAACAGAATTAGTAAATGAAGGCTGTGAGTTATTATGGTTCCTACTGCTAAGCTGTGCATGTACAGCTACAGTCTGCTTCATTGTTCACAAAAAAATGGCAAGATACAACAGGTGGATGGCAATGATAAATTTAAATGCAAAGAAAGGGAAAAGGATAGGCAGTTACCATGAAGTGGTGGTGCCATGGGCACAAAATTTGAGTGCAGCTGTAGCCATCTAAATTCTGTAGCTGGCCTTGGTTAAGCTGCCATTACTGAAGTTTTTCCCTTTTTGTTGCCACTGTATGATGTATGCACTGCCAGGTTCCTTGGATATATCTGCTACTGTGCAATCTCAGCTGAAAGTACAGGCTGGGACAAGAGGTCATTGAGAAAAGAGCCCTGTGGAGAAAGTCTTGGGGATTCCCAGGGGAGAAAAGCTGGGCAGGAACCAGCAGTGGGCACTTGCAGAACAGAGGAACAGTTGCATCCTGGGCTGCACCAAAAGCAGTGGCAGCAGCAGGGTGAAGGAGGTGAGTCTGCCCCTCAGCTCTGCCCTTGCAAGAGCCCTGGGGTGCTGTGTCCAGGTCTGGAGTCCTCAGCACAAGAAAGAGCAGGCCCAGAGGAGGGGCATGAAAATGGCTGGGGGCAAGGGTACCTCTCCTACAAAGAAGGGTTGAGAGAACTGGAGTTGTTCAGTCTGAGGAAGAGAAGGGTCTGGGTAAACCTCATTGTGTCCTTCCAGTACCATGAAGGGGGGGTTTAAAAAGGAGGGAAAGGGACTTTTCATATGGACAGATAGTGACAGGACAAGGGGCAGTGGCTTTAAAGTGAAAGAGGGTGAGATTCAGTTAGATGTTAGGAAGAAATTCTTTGCTCAGAGGGTGGTGAGGCCCTGGAACAGGTTGCCCAGGGAGGTTGTGGATGCCCCATTCCTGGAAGTGTTCAAAGCCAGGCTGGATGGGGTCCTGAGCAAACGGATCTAGGGAGTGGTGTCCTTGCCCATGGCAAGGAGATTGGAGCTATATTACCTTTAAGGTCCCTTCCAACCCAAACCATTCTATGACTGTAGGATTCATGCAGGAATATTGTTTGGATTAATGTTTATTTTCTATGCATGTCTGCCGTATAGCACAGATTCAGCATTGCTCTGCAGAGATGCAAAACTTAACATCTGAATTTTGACTCTGAAACATGATGGTATCCGTGACAAATCACTATTCACTGACTGTTTAATGAGAAAATGTCCTAATGGTTTAGTTTACGAGAGAGGGGGAAAAAAATCTCTGTAGTTGTGATAGCACTAGATAATGTTGAACTTTGAAAAACTGTATTTAAGTTAAAAGAAAGGTTGCTGTTTGCTGTACTTTTAGCTTCTTTGCTTCTTCAAAATTCCTACAATTTTTAAAGTGACAGCAGATGCTTGTTCGTTCATCTGAGGAGGAGTGCCTTGGTACCAAATTAGGTGGATGAATGCTATTGTTTAAATCAGACTGTAATAGTTCTGAAAGGTGTGTTNTGAGAAAATGTCCTAATGGTTTAGTTTACAAGAGAGGGGGGAAAAAATCTCTGTAGTTGTGATAGCACTAGATAATGTTGAACTTTGAAAAAACTGTATTTAAGTTAAAAGAAAGGTTGCTGTTTGCTGTACTTTTAGCTTCTTTGCTTCTTCAAAATTCCTACAATTTTTAAAGTGACAGCAGATGCTTGTTCGTTCATCTGAGGAGGAGTGCCTTGGTACCAAATTAGGTGGATGAATGCTATTGTTTAAATCAGACTGTAATAGTTCTGAAAGGTGTGTTGCTTTCCTCAGAACAGTTTGAAATTTAAAAAGAAAAACTGCTTTTTTCCATACACTTGTAGTCAGAACTGGGTTGCTTTCCAGTGCAGGCATCTACAGTGATTACAGTCAGGTGCAGAGGCACCAGCCATTATTCTGGAGGAAAACAGTGATGTTTTCTTTATTGGGGCTCATGGTAGGAAACCAAATAAAAGTTGCAGTCTGGACCATTTCTAAATTAAGGACACTGTAACCTATAGAAAGTGTTTATTCATGTACTTCTACCATAAAAACGGTGGTAATTAGCTGCACAGATGATACCCTCTCCCGTTTAAGTATCAAGTTTCAGTTCTCTCCTGCAGCTCAGTAGTGCAGGGCTGCTGTCTCACAGACTTTCCTAGTGGAATAGTTCCAGAGTGCAGGGCTCCTGGAGGTGGTCTTCTTAAGGACTTTCATGGTTTCTGCAAGAATGAATTCTTGGAATTAACTCTGAATGAACAGACTACTTTTATATTCATAGGGTATCCAAGACAGGAATATTTAGCCTAAAAATTAAACATCAGAGAATTGTGGAATGGCTTGGGTTGGAAGGGACCTTAAAGATCATCCAGGTCTAACTCCTCTGCCATGGGCAGGGACACCTTCCACCAGATCAAGTAGCTTACTTAGAGTATCTGCAGCATTAAGCTGTGGGTGTGGAATATAAGGAATATCAAAACCATTAGATATTAAATGAGTGTTCTCTGTGCCTGCTAATTTCAGAGTTTTCAAACTGTCATTTCCTGCTTTTTTCAAGTCTTAAAGAATTTTCATGTTTTGTAACTTGATGTTTCTCTTTATCTGGATCTGTCGTGCCAGATACAGACAAAAGTGAAGGATGAAAAATCCTGAATATATATGGCATACAGAGAAGGGGGGGGGGTTTATAAATTAAAACCAAACACAGCTCCAAGGTTTAAGTTGTGTTTTTGCCCTAATTAAAATGTAAGATTTGCTCTGTTATAGTGAGGCTGGCAAAAACTTTTTTTTTAGTGATTTATGACACTAAAGTTGATAAAAGTCTTTGATATCACACCAAAACTGACCAGAGAAATAGCTCTAAAGTAGAGTAGGCTATGTTCTCTGGAAGGTTCAGGAAAACAAGCAAAGAAACTTGTTTTTTCTTCTTCATAAAAATCCCTTTTCCCTACCTTTTCAGTGAAAGCTGCCTGTTCTGCTGTCAGTTCACCAAGCATTCTCCAAACCCTAACAAGCAAAAGAAGTCCAAATGAAAGGACAAGACAAAGTCTGGTTTTAACTAGAAACGTATGTAATTTAGGTATTTTGGGGCCTCAGCACTAATTGCTTAATCTTGTCATTCTTTTCTGTTTTGTTAAATTATTTCCAAACCTAGATATAAAAAGGTAGCAAACCGAATTAAATTAATTAGTTGAGTCTATTAGTCACAGTTCTCTAATAAGAATGTAAAATGCAAATGCTGTATATTTAGGAACTTTGCAGGGAATTTTGCTTCTTTGATGTCATAATATAGAAGAAGCATATGTCAGCATTTGCCTTCTGCAAGCACTCAAACTGGATTTGATTCTCACAGGGTGCATCTTGCAGGTCTGTTTACTCCTAACTTTCACAGTTTGAGAAGAGGACAACACTTGAACTTGCCTGTATACAAGAACTCTGATTTTCCTTTTGTTTGTTTGTTGGTTTGTTTTAATTATTGTGGGAGGAGGATGGATGGATTGATGATATGGAGAGGAGGGGTTTGAACAATGAAGAATTGACTTTGAAGTGCACATTTCAGGATATCCACTGTTTAGATGCCAGAAACTTGGATCTGCAGAACACTTTTCAGATGCTGATTGCATTACACTGCTTGGCTCTGACACACTTTTTTTTTTCAGGGGAAGTACAGACATAACTTAAGGGATATAGAGTTCCTTTATTAGCATCAGAAGTAGTGCAGCCCACTACACTATGGCAGAGGCATTTTATTCAGGTGACAAACACCCTCTAAAAATACTGTAGACTTTGAGTTATCCTTTTTCACTTGATATGTAGCTGACCACTGTCAGTGATTAGAGCATGTATTGAAGAAATAAACAAGGGGCTTATAGCATCCTTTCTTGTTTTGAGGGTTCATTTTGCTCTGAAAAAAAGAAAATTTCATTTTAAAACAATTAGTGGAGAAAATGCATCTTCAGTGAAAAAGGATCCATAAGAGTTCAGTTACATAGTTACTGGCCAATAAAAATCAGGTATTTTCCCAATGGAATAAGCTGAAAATTTCTGTTATTACCAGTCCATGGTGGTATGTCCTCATATACTTCAGTGGAAAATTATACCTCCTTAGCTGGTGGTATTTATTTTTTTAAGACACTTGTCTCTTGGCTAGTTCAGTGTTCCCAGCCTCTGTGCCTCTGCTGGAGGATTACTGCTCTATCTTTGTGTTAGAGCTACACCTTTTTCCCCTTCTACTTCTTTCTTGCATTTTCGTTTTGTTGGTTTCTTTTTAATGCTGTCAAGCTGCTGATGTAATTAAGGTTTGGAAAGAAGGGAGGGTGTGGGCGCCTGAAAATGTTAAAGACAGGTTAATTCTAGACATGGCTTTGCATGTTGACATTTCCCAGTTAACAATCAGCTTTATAGTGGATTTCTCTTGAATCTTTGCCATGATATACTGCCAGCAAATGGGAGTGGTGAAAAATACTGGGAAGACCAGTGACTGCTAAAATAACACAAAATAGTGGCACTGTCATCACCTGTTGCCACAGTATAGAATTCAACAAAAAATGCATGCAGTAGAAGACCTTAGAATATTTGACATCATTGTGTATACAAGTCACATTCAAGCAAATAATTTATATCTTTTTTTATTCTATCCACAGACACTTGATAATTGGTCATTGTGGGGTTTTTTGGGTACCAAGAATCTGGTTCTTTCTAGTATCACTGAAATGTTAAGCAACTGCTTCCATTTTAATAAGCAGGGGTTTCGATCCTGAATATCTTATTCTGCAAAGCAGTTTTTTTATGTCTCACCTTGTAATTGGGATGAATTTTGATATTTTACTCCTACAGGAAGTGTTCTTAATAGTGGTGGGACATTGGAGAAGAAAAAGAAAGATGCATCTAGTTTTTTATCTCTTTGCAGAACTGTGCTTATTGCAATACTACTTTTCTTGGATACATAAAGTTTGAGAGCATTCTTCTTAAGACATCTTTTGGATTTTGATCCTGTCTCAATTATTAAAATAAAAAAAGTTATGACTTCAGTGGGAATTTTGGACAGCAGCAAATCAAAGACGAGTTTTGGAGGTTTTTTGTACTGCAAAAATATTCAATTTCTAGTTACCTGTGTAAAGTAGAAGGAAATTGCTGAGCACTGCCTGCAAATAAGTATAAATTTTCTTAATGAAAACCCAAACCTTAAACTGGCAGCACGTCAACCTACTTCTGAAAGTAGTGTGTGCTTTTGTCAATGTGTAATATTATAACTACTGAAACAGACAAAAACCCCCAAAAAAGGCATTTTAAAATCTCAGGAATATTCAAGTATTGGATGAAAATCTAACCTTCTGGAGCCTTAATGTTTGCTTTTCTTAAAAAAATTAAATATTATTTTAGGTGTGTTAAAGATTAAGAACCTCTTAATTGTTGTGACAATGCTTTAGTAGTCTAAATTATAGCAGTTGGAATGGGAAAAAAACATTGTCTTCTATTTACTTTTAAGTAATATTCATTGTTAAACAGTAAAAAAGAGTCTGTTTTAAGGAAATTTTTCAGTAGCCATCTGGAATGGACCTAGAATATTTTTACAACATCATTTTACCTATACTTTTGGATTATAAATCTTTCCTATAGATATTGAACTAAAGATAGATGAGGTTTTCATTAAAATTTTATAAAGTCTTATCAGCCATGGAGTTGATTCACAGCAAATTGAAAAAAATCATGATTTGCTTAGTTTATATTGCAGCAACTAGTGGAGAGTTTGGGAAAAGCTGTTCAGCTATCTTGATGGGAACAAAAACTTTTTCATAAATCATTCAAATACAGATTAGTAAAGACAGTGCTAGGAAGCCACTTTACAAAACCAAAATGAACAGAGTTTGATATGTTAAGGTGCAGCAATTGTTCAAACCTACATGTCAATATAAACTAATTCTGAAATTTTTGCTTTTTTTGTGGTCAGTTGTCTCATTTTCCAGGCAATGGCCATTCAATACTGAGCTTTCCCCTGATGAAAAGTTAGCTATTATTTTTGCCAAATTTCATGTATTTCCGTATAAAATCACTTATTTGAAACATATGTTTATAGTCATAAGTAGTTTTACAGCATATATACTTTTTTTTGGAGTATATTTTGTCTCAATTATTATTCATAGATCTTGAGCAAATGGAAGTTTGCAAACAGGAATTACTCCTCCTTGATATTTCTGAGACATTTCTGCTCATAAAAGCAGGAAATTGAAGCCATTGAAATTTAGTGAAGAAAATAAGTGAGACCTCACCCTAAGATCACTGGTCACATTGTGACTGCATGGTTTCCCCCAGAGCAACACACTTCACAATACATTTTTTGCACCTCTGCTTATTTGTAGTATTGTTCACTTCAGCAGCCAAAGCCAAAGACTCTCAAACAGTAGTTTTTCTATGTCTTGCATGTGTATTTTAAACAAAATTTTTATGGTTTTTTCAAGTGTTTGTATATTTTTATCCAGGCAAAGTATTTCTTTTTATTGATTCAAAGGAAAAAATAAGGTTTTATTCTCCATTATGTAAGTGCTTTGTAATGGTAATACTTTAGGACCATTCCTATTCCTGCAGTTAGGTTTGTCTTTGGGCAATCTGTTTCCTTGACAGTTTTTGGAATCCTAGGAGTGTTCCAGGGTGATGTTTTCAGTGTAATATGGACTAGTATGTAGAAAATTACCATTATCTATATTACACATGCAGCAATACTATGCATACCTCTATTTGCTCTCTTCACCTGAGCTGAAAATGGTACTGTCATTTCATTATTCATATATCTAGATATTTCAATATGTCTTTATATTGGTGGAATGAAAAAAATCCACATCCTGTTAATAACTGTTCAATTATTCTTAACGTCAGGATTTATGGGACAAAAGTGAGCATGTTTAATTGGGTTTTTTAGGCTCTTAATTTTATTTATTCATGCATGTTTCTCCTTTAGTTATGTATGGAAATAGATCTGACTCCTGGTTTAAATCAAATCTTTAAAATGAGAGAGGAAAGATGCATGCCTTTGTAATAAATGATGAATAAGTGTGCCAGCTGTAGAGTGGGTCAGGCATTATGTACAGTACACGTGCACTGTGTACTAGAGAAGAACTTTGTGAGAGCAAGGTTGAGGCATAACAATAATCCCCCAAGCTTTGTAGTCTTGGGGAGAAAGTTACTTCTGTGTACTGCTCATAGCAGAGCCTCTTCTTGAAGAATAAGAGTTCCAGCCACACCTGCTAGCTAATGTGCATTCATTGAGGCAGGTGATTTGGTTATTTATGTACCTCACCACAGATTCCTTGGAAGGCTTGCTAACTTGTTTGGAGATGTGATTGACTAAAAGTTTCCTAGGGAAGCCTGAAAGGTTGGAATTTTGGGAAAAAAAAAATACGAAGATTTTGAATTGCTTTTACATATAGAGAAAGAGAAAAAAGGGATAGTTTAGACAACAGAATCCGTTTTTGAGACCTTTCTATTTTGTATATATCTTTTATATATTTTTCTTTTTTTAGCTAATCCTTTGTGAAAGGCCCTAACCCAAAACACAGGTAATTTGAAGATGTCCATCTCAGTGGGTTAATATAATGACCTGTGTGATCAAGTACCAGTAACTTGAGTCATTTAGCATACACTCCAGCTGCTTTGTTAAACAGCTTTTTTTTTTTATTCCATAAGGAATAAAAATCCTTAGTTGGATGACCCAAGCTTTCAGTGCACCCTGACTACAAGGCTGTAATGTCTATGAACTGCTTATTGATCCTGCAGCAGCAGCAGAACTTCCTCCCTGGCCAAAATCCTTGTGGATATTGGTGTGCATCCTGTGCAAAGTAAAGGTGGGAAAGGGAAAGGGTCAGTGGTGGAGGGGGGGCAGGTATGTGACTTCTTTTCCAGAGAGTGCCACAGCAGGAGCAGCATTCTGTCCTAGCCAAAGAGGCACGTGCCTGGCTCTCTGTTTTCTACAGGATTCCTTGTTGTGTGATATTTATTCCCTGCAATGTTGAGTGGTACACAGAGAACCATAAATACCTGATCTAAGCTCAGGATCGATTTCATTTTGACACTCCAAATACTGAGCAATTTGCAGCTTTGGTGTATAAATCCAAAATACTAATGCCTCAGGTAGTATTTCTGTCATGAGACCAAATATTTTTTCAAAGTTCTGTATCTCTGTGAGATTTTAATTTGTATTTTGTTGAAACTCTTGTAATGGTGGAGTCCTTGAGGGCAGGTCAGAAGGCTTATAGACTGTTGAATGTGTGACAAAGAGGCCATAAAGAATCTGGTCAGATGTAGCTAATTAAAGGTAAATGAAGGACAGCTGCTTTTTATGTTGCCAGCACATCTTTGATCTGCTCTACCCCTCAGACCTCTGTGGGCAAGGTAGTTAAATACAAACTAGGAGGCCTATTTTAAAGACATTAAAACCCTCCAGGGCAATCAAGTGACAGTCCAAGGAGCCATAAGCTGTTTGCTTTATTCATTAGAGAACTTTAAATGTGTCAAGGAATAAAATAATGTCCATGCTCTTAGATCAGCATTAGCAATGAAGATTACAACAGCTCTGGGACGTATGAATGGGCAAACTTCTTAGGAAAACAAGTTTACTGAGAAGCATTTTACTATAGCAGCAACGAAAATATCAGTTACACATTTTTGTTGTAGGAATATTGATTCAATATGCATTGAAATATCTGAAGCTGTAGTGACCCAAACATCGTGTAACCCAGTGCTGACCTCAGTGGTCCCTTCAGTCATGGTTTAAAAAACTTCCATTTCAGACATGAAGGAAAGAATATGTCATAAGTGAGTGACATAATAGCCCGTAATACTTGCTGAAAAATTTATGGAGAATTTGCACAATATATATCCTTTCACATGTGTCTAGAGACTCAGATACTGAAGTTTGTAAACTGCAAGTGTTTATTTTATAACGTGGAGTTTTAATGTTAATATAGCATCAGAAAGACTAACTAAAGAAAAAAATCAGTTAGCTGTATAAACAACTCTTTCTTGCTAGTCATTTTGGAAAAAGTGACTTTGCACAGAAGTATTTGTGAATCCAACTCAGTGTATTTTTTGACATTTTTTTGATATCTTAATGTTTTTATTGCTATTTTTAAATAGGAATTTAAATGATACTGAAAATGAATCAAATTCACGTGACATTCTAAATGGTAAATTCTGATGACCGATGCCATATTGCCTCAATAATATTTAAGAACTTTAAGAAAATATTTGCTTTTTTTAATGTTTGTGTTATTGTGTGTAATGTTTTTGCTCCGTTGTCTTTTGTGTCAGCACCTAAATGTCACCTCGTTTGGCTGCATTATCAAACCCTCCATGCTGTTTAGCCCCACTGGAATAGCTTTGGTATTTTAAAATCAGGTAAAGGTGTGAAAAGTCTTGAATTCTAAAACTATCTTTTTGACTATGCCATAAACGCAGATTTTGTGGGTCTTAACCATAGAAAGAACATTTCTATGTAGCATTTTGCCTCAGACAGGCTGTGTGAGTAGTGCAGTTAGAACTGCATCTCTGCATCCATGCATCTGGAGTCTGGAAGAACCTTTCTTCCAAAGGCACGTAGCTCTAGTAGAAGATTCTTTGTTACTGATTTTTGCTGGTTGATTTGACAATTCCTTCTAGTCTTACTGTAAATTTATTTAACTATGCATAATTTAAAATTACCTCGATCCTCCAAATTGTCATAGATTTCTCTAATGGCAGATATAAAAGTATCAGTTAAGCCATAGGCATGAGGTTAATCAAGCTGGTAGATCTGTGAAACAAGGACCTAATTTTTTTCATTTTAAAGTACACAGCAAATAAAAAATCAAATTTTTTACTCAGTACTTAAAGAACAGAAATGCACATTGAGCAGTTGAAGTGAAGCATGTTAAGAGGTTCATGGAGCTGTATTCTAGACAACAGTAGGTATAAAGATGTGGTTATTGCTGGCAGCATGAGCATAATTTCCTGATTTGACAGATTGTGCCTTGAATTTTGTAGAAAGCAAACAATGAATAAATTTTTACTAAATTTAGAGCAGTTTGCCTACAAGTTTTGAACATTAAAGCTAGATATTTTTTACCCTGGTGGCAAGAAATGCATTGATAAAATATTGTTTAATTCTGCTAAATGTAAGTTAGGTAGACATTGTTGATTGAGAGCCCATGGTTTTGATGAGCATACTGACAGCTATCCCACTCACATTGAATCAACATGTATCAGCTTGGCTGAAAAAACATCTAGACTATGGTAGAACTACTGTGAAAGGGAATTACGGTTGCTTGATGGGACCATTTGTCACCAATCTTAAGATCCAATAAAAATAAATCAGAAAAAAGGAACTAAAATACAAGAATAATCTCAAGGGGGCTTATTTTTTTCACTTTTCCAACAAACTCCCTGAGGCAAGACAAATACTTTCTCAATGTGTTTCTTATTGACAAATGCTGAGTTGCAAATATTGTTTTATCATTCCTATAATAACCTCTCAGTACTTGTACATGCATGCATTATCTCAAAGTGGAATTTGCCCTTCCAAAGGTATAAAGCTTTGTGCACATGTGCCCAGGTATAGATCACAACTTAGGTTAGAGTATTTTATTCAGAGCATGACTATTTAAGAAGTTGCATACCATTTTCTGTCTTTATCCACTTAATTGCTGTAACCCAATTTTCAAGCTCAGCAAAAAATAATAGGCTACAATTACATTTGGTTTATATTTGCAATAGAACTAAACAGCTTCCCATCTGGTAATAATGTTCTCTTTAGCTGGACAGGCAGCAGTGAAATGCAGCAGATACTAGGTAAGAATTGTGAGCACCAAAGATGAGCAGTTTGAACTTTCTGATGTGAGCACTGAGCATGAGCATGTTTCTAGCTGGGTCTGTGTATTGGGGCTTGGAGGCTGAAGGGGCTTTATGGCTGAGCAACAGCTGGTCTAGACAAAGTGCTGCCTGAAACACTCATTTCCAGCTCCTCTCTCCCACACACCCTGGACGTGATTGTACTGCCCTTGAGGGATCTTTACTTGAAACCTTGAAGATTGAAATGTTTGTTTGCTGTCCCATATAACAAAGGAGCCGTTCCTATTTCAATACCAGCTGAATTGCCTTCATGGAGAGAGCTGCAAGAACACTGACCACTTTCAGCCCAAATACTATAGACCAAACAACAGAAATCTCCATCTGCTGCTGAAGTCCAGGGTGGTTTAGTTTCCTTTT
>VZTR01007888.1:266357-278143 GCA_013400775.1 Chaetops frenatus | reverse complement strand
CATTAGTTAATCCCATACCACATCACTAAATAGAATCCTGGGCAAGAGTTAAAATAGGTGTCACTTTCTTAAGTGAAGGCTAACAGGTAGACCTTTCTCAGCACAGTCTGTGCTGTTGTACAGTTCTCCTTGGAGCCTAGTTGACATGTACAACAATTGAGAAGGGCACAGCATGTGACTGCTTGCCTGGGAAAGGAGTGAGCCTTGGCTGCCCAGTGAACCTAACATTTTGTGGACTTTTCTGAGGAAGATGTACCCTTATAGAACAGCGTATTTATATATTGATGTGTCTGTGAAGATGAAGTCAGACAGCCAGCTCATAGAAATTAATTAACCTGTGCAGAATTAACTGCAGGGATGCTTTTTTCCAGGCATTGATTGTTTATGAAATAATGCTGGTACAATCAGGAAGAAAGTCGGTGCTTCATCTTGTCAAATGGAGGGTTTTAGCCAACAGAAAAGCATATTTAAGAGGAATTTGTCATTGTTTTTATTAGGATACAAAGATCAACATGAGATTCTTTCAGTCAGACTTATATATTCTCAGAAGGAAATGCACAGTGCACATAAAATATTCATGATCATTTCGTACATTGTAACTCTATCTACGCAAAAGCCAAAATAAACATCAACTGTTCCAGCTGCACAATGTACAGTGCCTGATGTGTTTATTGCCACATTTTCTACGACCAATCTCCTGTCTGTTGTGTTTCTCCAGTGACTGTGTTATTCGAGGGAAATGAGTAACACAAGGGGAGGAGGGTGCATAATGGCTCCTACACTGTAGGGGGTTGTCTGAACTAACACATGGATCGTGCGTGTCGGATCCGTGCTCGTCTATGCTGCAGAAAACACGTAGAGGGACAGCAACTCGGGTTTCTTTGAAGCAAATCAGTGTCTGTCACAGCCACTTCACACTTTTCAGTTCATAGCTTTGAGGATCAGTGAAATGCTGAAAACAAAAAGATAAGTCCCCTCCTAAGGAGATCCAAAGCCCAAACGGTTCTGGTTTTATCTGTGCTATTTTGCAAGAACTCTTAGCTAGATTTCACTCTTTTCTCCCTATAATAGATGAAGTATAGAAACCCTTGTAGATATAAGGAGAGCTAAAATCCTGTGCTGCTAAAATCTCAAACTTTCACATTTTTCCAGATGGATTGTTACAATTACAGCACATTTTAAACAGTGTCATAGTATTCTCAAGCCAGGTATGATTATTCATACAAGACTTGTGTGAATGATGGAATAGAGCAGCAAAGAACAAAGGAACTCAAAATAGCCACCAGTCACGAAAATGTTTGCATTGAAGAGATGTATGTGAAGATTGCCAGTTTGAAATTTTAAGTGTGAATCTTGTAGAGGGAAATGTAATGTAATCCATAACGGGAAACAATTTAAAGACAGAAGATATTAGTTGGGAAAGGGAAAATGCTTTACTTGAGGGGGGTCAGTTTAGGGGTCAGCGTTTTGTATCATTTTACTCCCTCCATGGGCTCAGTTACTGAGCAGAATGTTTTACATAATAGAATTCTGGACTCCCTTCTTGGTTGTTGATACTCCACTTGTGTATGCTCAGAGCATGTCAATGATGACAGCTGGTTATTTCTTCAACACACAGATTTTGATTATGTCTTGTTTTATGGTGAGTATTTGGTTTTCACAGGAAATGTTTTCCCACCCAGAAGACAACAAATGTTGGACTGACCCAGTAATTGTTCTTTCCTATATTTCCTTTGGGCTCTTGTTCAGCTAGTTGGATCTCAGTTGTTTTAAACATAATTAGGCCATCATAAATCACTCTGGGTTAGTTTGTGTGTGACATCACCAAGGAGACCCAATGGGACGATTAGAGTATTTTTTTGGACAATGTATCTGTAACTATGTTAACTACTTTATCATGGAAATAAAGTTTGTAAACAGTAGTCTTTGCAGAGTGACAAGTTAAGATGTATTGCACCCTGATAGAGCTGTTCAGTAAATTAGATTTTTATAGTGCTAATTGAATTTGTCACAAAGCTGATGAACATTAGCTAAAGAAAGAGCAATATATTTTATTTTATTGAGCACATCTCAGAGTGCTTGTAATTTAGTAGGGCCACCACACTTTCTGGGCAGGCTATCAAGTAGGATGTTGTAATGATTTGCATGGCTACTATAGTAGATGGAAAAATGTAGCTTGTGTTTGTAGCTGTTCCATTAGTGTCTTGCACAGTGTGCAGTCCTTTGGTGCTCTTCAGAGAGCTGTGTCATAATCCCTGCATCTTTTGAAGAATTCTGTCTGGTGGAATCTAGTAACTGTACATCGTTTAAAACCTGGTGGGTCATTATATGATGAGACAAAGGAAAGACTGAGAAAGGCAGATAACTAATAGAATCCTGAAGTTATCAAAACAGAGCTCTTGCCAAGGACCTTGGAATTCATCTGATTCAGTTGCTGGAAAAATGCCTGAATTAAAAATTACCCTACGAGGACCAAGAAAAGAGAGCCAAATTCTGGCACTCTGCAGTTTTCTCCCAAAATGGTCATTAATGCTGCAAAAACAGAATAGGGTGAACAACCCTTGGCCCCTTGCTTGGGCCCCTACTGTAGGCTCTATCTGCCAAAATAAGATGGAATAGAGGATCAAAAATGGGGAGAGGGGGAGAGGGTTGGAAAAGCAGAGCTTAGAAAAGGAGGGTGGTTGGAAAGGGAAAAACTCATAGGCTATGCCCCCTGCCAGCACTGAAATACTCAGTTGCAGCTCCACTCACAAAGCACCTGTTGGCAGCTGTTGGAGCAGTTTATAGGTTTTGGGATGGTTCCCTTATGTGAAATGTAATATGGTCTTATTTTTGTAATTTAAAAGCAATTCTTGGACAATAATTACAGCAATAGATATATCTGCACAGAAAGAATGATGATAGCTTTTGCTTTCATTGAAAAAATTTAATTCTTTTTAATGAATCTCATTACTACATGTATTATTATCCTTTGGCTGATATCACCTATGTTGTCTTCATTTTATCCAGAATTGAAAAAAATACCACTTTTGCAGGGAGTGAAAAGAAAATACAGCAAAAAAGTGATAATAAATATTAACTTGATACTGCCCTTCAAACTCAGTGGCAGGAAACTAGGGGTGAGGGGCTGTCTGGCCAATTTTATTCTTTGCAATCTTTATGCATTAGAGTGTGATGATTGAATGAAAATTGTTTCCATTAAATTAGGACTCACAGCAAGCACTTTATGTTAGGAACTTCCTTTAAACATTTTAAGATCTTCACAAATTTTAATGTAAATTCCTGTTGAATATATTTAATAAAGAATTTTAGCATTGCAATTTACACCCTCCTTCTGTTACTATCTCCAAAAGCTACTTGTGTTCATGTGCAAAAAATTTTCTTGTTGTATAAATAGCTTATTAGTCCTTAGGATAAATATGTAACAATTATCAATAATGTGTGTATTCAATACGTGAAGTTTATCAAGCATAAAATGAATTATTATTTTTAAATATAGGTATTTAATTTAGGCTGAGCTAAAAGATCTATTGCATTTATTGGCTACATCTCCTTTGACTATAATGAGAATCCTCCCTCTGCTAATACTCTGGTTCTATTTAAAATGCTTACTTAGTAAGTATCTGTGATACTCAGAAGGTTTTCATAAAAATGAAATATAAAGTAGATAATGTTTGAAATTTAATGCTTTCTGATATAAATTTTAAGCCACGCCCCCAATTTTCTTGTTCTACCTGAAACCTAAACTCATTAGTTCTAAAATAATCAAAATGTGAAACTTTAAGCCTCCCTTAGACTATATTCAATAATGAAAAAAAGCTAAGGTTTCTGATACTGCAGTGTATGCCACCCAGGCAGAGCCTGGTTCCTGCATGAAGCCCACCAAGAGCTCTTCTTCATCAAATCTGTCATAGAACACGGCCAGAATGCAAATTCCATGAGGTCAGTAGCTTTTGTGTGGGATATTTCAAGGTGTGATTTTTCTCTTTCTGTTAACTTCTGTACCTTTCTTAGAAAGTAGAGTAGCCTAGCACATAACAAAGTGTCTTAGGTATTAGAGACTGCTAACTTTGGTAACACCCGAGCTCAGATGTGTTCTGTTGTCGCCCTGNAACCCTATCAATTGTGTATCCATAATAAACGGGCTCTCTTTTTGGGGGGGCTTCTGCTGTTCTCTGGATTGTGGTGAAACCGTGTCCTTCTCTCGTGCCCTGGTGCTACAGTCTGTGCTGTTAGAGAGGAGAGGATGTGGAGCTTAACACAGTGACATCTGAAATAGGAGAGTGTCTAGTGGGACATGAGCATGTGCTTAGTTTCACTGGGACTGTATGTTATACATGAAGAAGAAATTTGTAGATATTTTAACTTGAAGAAGAATGCTCTCCTGAAACAAGATTTTTAGAAACTGAGCACCGAATCACCGAAAGACACGTGCATTATTACAAAAGCTTTGTAATTGTTTTTACAATAATCATAAATAAATTGAATGAGTGCATTCAAACATTGTAACAAGTATAGTCTTCACAACCTGTTTCTTCATGATGTAGCATTAAATTTATTATGCTGGGTAAAAAGCATGGGTGAACATTTAAGGCTCCTAATAAGCCAGGGTACAGAAATTTTGAAGATATTGTCATTATTATCTAGGACATATACATATGTATTTTCTTGGCATTTCAAAATCCTGTAAGGTTTGTGTAGTAGTTTTTATTGTGTCTGCAGATTGACAGATCTCTTAAAATGCACCTTCTACATCTTTTTATTGATCTTTGGAATGAGACTGAGATGTGAAATGGAAAGTAGAGTAGGTAAACCTAGAAAATTTAACTAGAAACTTCTCCCTGGGTTATGTGTGGACTATTCATCAGGTGTCAGGTGGGTGGAAAAAATAACAGAGCCAGCTTTGAAGGTGGTGTTGACAAGCAAATTTGGGACCTTCCACATGTCTTTTACCTTGGCCCTTTGAGATTCACACTCTCTTCAGGGATGTGGGAGGTCACCATCATGTGAATCTAAGTGCTAGTGATGAGCAGTGGATCAGAAGGGGGAAAAGCCAGGACTACACATCAGCATCAGCACAGGGCAGGACAGGACCAAGATCCAGTGAGGCTGCAGCTCAGACACTCAGGAATCAGCTGTCATCCTGACATCAAGTTCATCTGAGACACCAGTGCAGTCCTGCAGTGTTCTTAGGAATTCTTCTTATAAGACAAAGAAGCAAGTGCCAACCTGAACTCCCTCCCTTTGCTACTCTCAACAAGACTTAATGTATTTATTTATGATGCCAGTCAACTGTTCCCACTGTTCTTAAGTCAGAAAACTGAGCTAAAACTAAGATTAAATTGATTGCATAGCTGAAGTCCTCACTTTCCCCACTCATAAGAACAACTAGCACCATTTACTGTTGAAAATCCCAATGGTTTATATGCACTACAGAAGAGCATGTTCAATATGTGAGGTGTACAAATACTGTATCATCAATGATATGTGTGGGTTTTTACTTTACTTTTCAAATTTTGAAAACTGCTGGAGCCAATGAAAATTAAATCATTATTTGTACAAATGTTTATTAGGCCTTGCTTTGTTATTCTTTTATAGGTCTTGTAGAAATTTGCCTGATGCATCCCCTTGATGTAGTGAAAACAAGGTAAGATCATGCTTGAACAGGTTTTGTTGACACTGGAAGACATCCAAACTACAAGCTGTCAAAAAATAAAATCCTAGAATTTCTCCCAGTAAGATAATTGTGCCTCTAATGACATTTATATTTACTTACCTGTATTTACAGAATTTGTCAGATGAAATTTGAGTAGCATGGCACATTTCTGATTAGAGGTCATCGAAAGGTGTTAAATCTGCTTAAGACGTGTATTTTTACTCTTGTAACCCAATTCTATGACATGAAGGTGGCTAAAGATAAATTCACTTAGTACATGTAATATCTGCAGTAATGCTTTTATATGTAACTGTGAAATGCCATATTGCCTCCAAATTAATTTTCACAGATTTTTAATAAAAATTATAAGAGAAGATATTCCCTACTCTCTTTGTAAGCTAAATAACTTAATGATTTTAACTTTTTAAAGATGTTTTTATCTGTCTTTATTTTGTTTTCTGATTATTCGTTCTTATATGAGTATAAATGATTAAATGACCTTGAAAATTTGCTCAAGTTAGTTTTTTTTGTTTTTTGTTTGTTTGTTTGTTTTGTTTCGTTTGGTTTTTGGTTTTTTTGGGGGTTTTTTTTTTGAGTGTTGGTTACTGGAATGAAAAAATAGATGTGTTTCTAGTTTCTGGAATATCCTTTTATTTTCTATGCTTCTTAGTTTTTACATAAGTTCAGAAGTCAGCGTTACTGTACATGAAAAGCAAACTAGAATGGAGAAGCATACTAATAGAAGGAGAAAACCATTCATGCCATGTGGTGTGTTATGCAGTGCCAATAATTAGCATATACCGTTCCTGGAGCTTTTTCTAGGTCACAGCCATGTAGGTGCAAAAGCTTCACTAGGAGACTAATCAGCCCCAAACAAATGATGAGGACAGCTGTGGTCTCTAGAATATGCTTGAAGTTGTCAATTATGACTTCATATTCTAGTTGCAGTTAGCCAACATGTGAGCTTTTTATGGATGCATTTTTGGCTTCTATTTAAATCACATTCTGTGATTTGCCTAAAGAAAAGACCTTGAGATGCCTGTTTTTTTTGCAGACTGCATTTTGCAGTAGGAGGTCATTGCCCAACACCAGGAGGCAGTTATTCAGGCTGCAGCTGCATTAACTGCTGCTGAGGTGCTGTAGGTCCTCCTCGGGGCTTGGAGTTTGCTCAGGCAACCCTTATTTATCCCTTTGGAAGTTGGAATGTGTTGTTTCATACAGAGACAACGCACCTGGTACTTCTGAGGGTCCTCTCTGCCCCTCCAAGTACCACTGAAACAATGCTATTAAAACAAGACTTTCAGAAGATTGAGATTCAAGGCTCAGAAGCAACAGGGTACAAGCAAAACAAATGCAAGAGGAAATTTAAAAGAAAAGAACCTGTCTTGCTCTGCTGTCAAGTGGTCCCTAAAGGATGTGCTTTAGTGACTTCATTTTGGCAGGTTGTGCTATAATTTACCCTTAGTTTTCAAGCTTTGGTTTTACCTCTTACCTGCTTTTCTCTTTGTGCTGAACTAGGAGTCGTGTTCTTTTGTAGTATGAATGTAGATCATTCATGATTTAGTGTAAGCCACATTTCATATGTCAGAAAATGCATTAATTTCACATCCGTACTGGCAGTCAACAGACATGCTTTCAGTTTTCTGATAGAAGCCACACAGTGGACTCTCAGAAGACAAGGACAGATTTCCCCATGTCTCTTTGAGATTTTACTGAGTTTTACACACTTTTAGTAGTGAAAAGGCTTTTCAGATCTGAGATCCAGAAATTTAAAGCATTAAGGAGTATATGGGGATGTTTGTGAAGCTGTAACAATCCTTAAAAACACAATAAAAAGTAGTAAAAATTAGGAAACCCTTAAATGTGAAATGTGAGTCCATAAACAGTGGAATTTTTAGAAGAAAGAAAGAAGTAGGAAAAAAGGAAAGAGTAGCTGTGCAGAAGAAATCAGATTATAGATCAAAGTAAAACTGAGGGGCTGAATCAAATAAAAAATTCATTAAACCAATTTCTTCATTTGAAGAAACTTCCATTGAGTTAAATCTTCCATTGAGTTAGCTGCAACTCTTTGCAGAAGTGGGCAGCACTCAAGTGATAGTTTTCTACTTTGTTGAGGCAGATGTATTCAGAGATATTACACAGATTTTGCAGTAACTTTTCTGCAGATCTCAGCAGATGGTAATAGTTGAAAATACTTACATTTTGAAAGCAAATGACAAAACCAAGAATAGAATATCCTTTGATCTCATCCATCATTTTGTTCTATGTTACTAACATCATGCTTCTTTTCATTTTGTAATGGTCCCAATTTACTTACTATAGCAGATTAATTCTTTGATGGCCTTGAAAGCTCAAATGAAACATTCGTTTTAATTCTGAACTTTGGACATAGAATGTTTTCTAATACATTTTCATTGACTTTGTTCCTTTCTTGCAGTGCCTCTAAGTAGTGTCGTGTACTTAATCTTTCCCAACATGGTATTGATAATCTGCCATTTCCTAATCACTTCCAGCTATTATAGTTTTGGTGATTGGTTTAGGGTTTTCTTCCTTTTGGTTAGGTGAAACCATGTATGAAAGCACCATTTGTTGCTTAATTTTTATGACGTTTTGAGTTTCCTGCCTTTTTTTTTCTACAAGTGTGTTTGGTGAAATGAGTCCTGTGGCCATTTTGAATTATTGGAATCTCATTGATCTAAGTTACTGTTCCAAAGGAGTTTAGGGAAGAAGTCAGAGGCTCACATCTAGTGGACTGGTGGCTTAGTGGTTCATTGATATTTTGGGTATGTGTATGTTTTTAATTAAAAAATTGGAGAAAATAAAGTTTCTGTCAAAGATTATTTTGAAACCCTGGAAAATGGTTTGGCTCCTTTATGACATTTTGCAATATCTTTTCTGTGTTTAGCAATTTTTTATTTTTCTACAGTAACAATGCTAGATTTGTTTATATGCTCACATCAAAGGAAGAAAAGTATATAAGTACATGCTTATAAACCATAGAGAATCCAAATGCTTAATGAAGTGTTTTTTCCTAAGTGTACGTCTGAAAATATTTTTTTTTCTCTGCTAGAACACCAAATATCACTACTCTAAGAAATTCCTGTTAGCTAGATAGATGAAGATAACTATGACCCATTGTTTTTAACTTTATGAATCCCACTTATTCTTTGAAATGAAGTTCTTTTCTCATTTGCAAGATATATTGGAATAGTTTCTGATGAGATATTAAAAAAAGATGTGCTGAACATTTAATGTTTTTGTAGAACAGTCTCTAATAGCTATTTTATATATCAGTTACCCTTATGATTAACTTAGTTGAATAAATTACTGATTAAATAAAGTACTGAATCTCTGTTCTTGTCCTCCTAAATACAGAGTCTGGTAAATTTTTGTGTGCACTCATGTATCAGAAGTAACAGCAGTAGGAAAAGTTTTTTGGTACAGATAGAGTCAAGATATAGAAGGTCAACTTTTTAATTAAGAACTCTTAGATGATCTTTCTTTGCTAGAAAGTGAGGGAGGAGAAAAGTGTCTTAGCCTGGATAAAGAATGGGATTTGCTCACTTTGTTCCTTTTTTGTGTCTGGAGCATAATGCAAGCTGTAATGTCATTTTCATGCATGATGACAAAATGACATACTAGATCATGATACATAGGACAAGACAGTCCCCTGTGCATTACTTTAAAGTTAAAAATACTAAAGTGCTTTTCCAGGTAGAGTTTATCCTTTGTGTCCTAGTGTCATATGTTCTGGCTCGACCACATATAAAAAATTCAGAACTTAATAATGTTTTATTGTTGGATAATTAGTATTTATTCAGAAGCTCACAGGTGTGCAGTTGGTGAGAGAAAGGGAGAGAATTACAGGGAACTGTAAAAGTCAAGGAAAGCTAATTGTATTTGAGGAATCAGTCAAGCAAGCCTGACTGGTAACTGCAGGNNNCAGGGTGTTACTGTGGTCTGTCTGACAGTTCCAGGTTATATTCTGAGGTAATCTGAATTCTCAGGGGAAAAAACCTGTTTATTTTTTTCCAGTTTATTTCCCTACTACTAAAAATGACATTTTCAGGAGCTTTCCATAACTTTGAACTACATGCAGTAACATAGAATTTTGCTTGTTATTACATTTTAACACCTCAGAAAATGCATACAACCAATGGTCATATTGGAAAATTAGAACTACAGGTAGAAATAAAATTTTAGCTAGTACTTCCTCAGATTTCTATGTTGATTCCCTTTATATGTGCTTTCTCTTTTTCTTTGATTTTCACCAGATAAATTTTAGTGACTCCACTGTTCTTGAAAACAATTTCAAAATTGCCCTTGCAAGTATTCATATAGACTGTGAAACATATTGGAGTAGAAATAATAATTTTGGATGTGACTTGGTATTGTGTAGTTAGGAAATGGAAACCTACTGAGTTATTTTTTTTAAACAGTTGTCTACATGACGGAATTTAATAGAAAACACAAATGAAGAAATATATGACTAAGTGTCTTCAAATAATAGATAAAAAAATAACCCAACATAACAAAACTTTCAAATGAAAACATCTGAAAAGAAAATGTGTCTGAAATTCCTGTGAACAGGAAAAATGTTACGGGAGTTAAATGAATCATTTACCTCTCTTTTCCATTTTAGCTGTAATTCGACATCACTATATATTTTGAGACAAACATTTGAAATAAAGATGGTTTCTCTGATGCCACGCTAATACCAAATTGTCCTCCAGATCTGTGTTGACTTCAGTGGAGTTCATACCACTGGAGTATTTGGAGGTTTTTTACTTCCAGACAATGTATTCAGAGAGAGGTAAATGTTATGCCAAATACCATCTAAAAGACTTGGAGAGGGCCTAGTTTATTATTTTATCACTAGAATCATCAGGATAAACTTTGTCCTAATAATTTAAACATATATCCAATGGGCAGCTTTTTAATACTTCTCTAGTTAACTCAAACAATGACAATATTTCAAATATTTCAATAATTTCAAATAATTACAGTTCCATTTGATTATTTTTCTCTATATTTAAACATTCTTTTCCATTTTTCAATATGGTTGTGCCTTCACAACGCAGTCTCACGTTGGGCTGAGCGTGTGCAGTTTCAAAATCAATCCATAAAGGAGACTCAGGAGACATTCATTGGAAAGATTTTACTTCAGTTTATCAGGAGAATAAGTTATTAAGTATAGCTTGTTTTCATGATCAATCTATCCAATGTCCCTGGTTTTTTACCTCGAAGCTGTTTCTGACCCTTGGCAGGGAGGCTGCAGTCCATATTGCTCTACTGGAACACCTCTCCACACAGTTTAGTGTTCCATCAGAATCTGCCATAGGGACTGACTTCTGTGCAATCCTGAACAGCAGCATTTACAATTTGAGGTGAATAATTCACCTTAAAAAAGGTGGAGGAAATCTTTGCGTAGCCAGGATGCAGATGTTAAATTTTGCTACTTTTTCTGAAAAATTCCAAACCAACGTCATGAATCTAAAGCCCCCAAATCTAAAATAATAATGTGGGCTCTAAATAGAGGTTTGGAATCTGCATTACAGACCCATTTCTAGTTAGCAACTGTTGTGCTGATTTGTGTGCGTGTTTATCCATTCTGTTCCTTTGTTTCAATTCTGTCATTTTGGTCTTATTAAAAAAGTTCAGCTCACTACATGTGTTTCCGATCTCATTCCATCTGTTATTTTGCAAGAGCTACTTCCTTTATATCATTAATTCCTCTTTGATTTTTGGTCTTTTTTGTTTGAATGGGCAGAAGTGGAGCTTGTTTCTGAAAAACATTGGTTAAGGAAGAGTTCATTGTCCTTACACAACGTTACCATTTCCAAGTGACCATAGTTCACTTGGTTTGCAGCAGGCCATGTTAAGTTCATGTTACTCCATGTGAACTGCTCTAGTTAGATTCGTAGCAGTTTTAAGCAGAAAATAGTCTTACTGCCCTGGGAAAATTATCAGGATACCAAAATATTCTGTATTGGAATGAACAGTTGAACTCTCAGAAGACTTAGAAAAACAATGAGTTATGGCCAATGAAACTTCATGTAATTAATTTTGGATTTTGGAAGTTTTCACTGCTTTTTTTTTTTTTTCTTTTTTTTTTATGTCTTTTTTGTGT
>VZTR01007888.1:253529-266194 GCA_013400775.1 Chaetops frenatus | reverse complement strand
CTTCATGTATATAATTTTGGATTTTGGAAGTTTTCACTTCTTTTTTTTTTTTTCCTCTTTCTTTTCAATGACTTTTAAGTGATTTTGAACTAGGAAAACAGAAGGGTTTGTTTGAAAATGTAGAGAACAACATCTATTGTTGTCTAAAAGAAGTGTATAAAAATATATTGAAACTGATAGTTTCTTGAGAAATGCTTTTTTCTCATTTTGAAGAAAAAGAACAAAGTAAAAATAATCCCTGACCAACTCAGCTTAATGTCCTTATTTCATCCAAATGTCAAGGCTTTTCTCTGGGATTAGATTTCCTTCAATTATCAGTGGCCTTTGGCATGATTTTTCATAGGGCTTGTGTGTATATTGCAGCTTATACTCTGGTTTTGGCATTTGAATTTCAGCTTTAAAATACTTCGGATATTTATGCACAGATCTAGATTTTTATAATGAGGACTTTACAGTTTATAGTAATTTGGATGTGGATGTGATCCAGTGCTCTGTAATTTGCCCTTCTTTTTCCTTCTATGTGCAATCTGTTAGGAATTAATAAGGGCACATGGGCTAATAATTCCTGCTAGATATACTTTTGCAATTTAAATTCTTCCCTGAATTAAAGAACAGCATTGATGTACACTGTTAAACAGATGCTCTGATTTGTAGTGCTGGTCAAAGTGATTTCTGTTCCTGTGTGGTTTTTTTGTTGTTGTTGTTTTTTTTGTGGTTTTTTTGTTTTTGTTTTTGTTTTGTTTTTTTTTTTTTTTTTTGTTATTCATAGGTGTACCACATGTATATTTTGTAAAGTGTCAAGATCCTTTGGGATAAAAGGAGCTGTGTAAATGTGGCTTCATCATCTCCTCATGTGATATTGTGTTATTTGTGATCAAACAGCAGAACTGCTTGATTATATCTTTATTTCAAATCAGTGTAGATTTTTGGGAAGATCTGCAACACATATTCTGTTCTTGATTTTCAAATAATTCTATCCCTTCTTTGATAAAAACTGAATTTCTGCATCATCAAATCAGACTGCTACAGATCTCTCAAGCTTTTTTTAAATTTTGATTACACATTCTACCATCTACTCTTGAGGTTTTTTTATTGAATAGGAGGTGTTTTTTAAGACTGAAATACCCTAGAATCCTAATTTCCATTTGACATCATGGCATGATGATACCATGCTTTGCATTACGTGTTATTTGTGCCATTTCACTGGATTTACCAAAACCTCCCTCAGTTTCTTGAGTCACTTGTGAGCTGTAACAACCTGGAATTTCTAACATCCACCAAAATAAACCCTGTCCACCTTCAGCATGCTGAAGATAGAACAATGATCTCTATTTACCTATTAAAGAATGTTCTCCTTGTTTGTGAGGCTTTTAGGTGGATAAAAGGAAATAAAAGACAACTCCAGGTGCCTAATTAGTTGCTTCAGGAGTGCACCAGAAGGAAGTGAAATGGCTCCATGTGCAGGAAGCAAGTGGGGAGAGCATCACAGGAGAATTGAGAGAGGCAGTGGTAGATGGGATGAGCTTTTCAAACTCGGGAGCAAGTGGGCAGTCTTCCAGAGAGAGCAAAAGAAAAAGAATGCCAGGGCAGTAAGGAATGTGAGATGGTTTTCTTGCATAATTTCTTGTCAGATAGATGCAGAAGGGATGCTTTGGGTTGCTAGAAGGCTGGTGGATCAAAGCTGACATGGAGTGGCCTTAGTTCTCTTCAAGGTGCAGGATTTCATTTTGTTTGAGATTTTTGGTTTGGTGCATCTTCCCATTAGAGCATGGCCAAGGTGGTGAGTTTGATCCTTATATGGGCCATTCACTTTAGAGTGGGACTTGATGATCCTTCTGGATCCATTCCAACTCAGACAATTCTGTGATTCTGTGAGAAGGCCTTTTACATTCCTCAAGCACAGCTCTGTCTAGGTGAACCCTTACAGATGATTCCTCGAGCATCTAATTAGGGGAATGAATGGTAATCATGCTAGAAGACATACTGAATATCATCCACCCTGCTGGTGACAATGCTGTTGATTATGGACATTTGCAAGATATATTCAGTCATTGGTTCTCCTAACAATTTCATGCCTGTTATTTTGTTTTTCCTCCAGTTTGGACAATGAACTAGAATAGTTTGTTTCAGGTCCCTTGAATGTATATTTTGTTTTCATTCTAATGACATAGCACAATATTCTTTCTGTGTATGGATTTCCAGTGCTTAAAAAGTTCATATGAACATTACTGGCAACTACATGGGCAGAACTTGTAAATGGCAAGAGCCTTAGGATTTCTCCTCTGTAATCTGCATCTTTATATTTACATGCTGTAAAAAAATAAATGCACACAGACATATTTGTCTGTGCTGGTACAGCATCTTCCTTGGTAGAGGAAGTGAAGCTTCTTTATATTAACTTCTCTAGCACTGGAAAAACCTGCAGTTGATTAGTTGTGTCTGCATGTTACAGTTGCAAAAAAGTGGTGTGGACTGTGTTTTGTGATTTCACAGGCCTTGCATCCTGCACTCGCAGTTTAAATCAGGAAAGCTCTGAAATTTTTTTCTTCCATTTGTTGTTGTCTTAATTTTATGAAAATGCTTCCTTTTGTAATATGAGGCTAAAAACAACCCTCTTCTAGACAGAACAGAAAAATGTGACAAAAGAACTCTAAAATTCTTATGGTGAAGAATCATACCATCCCTTACAGTTATGACAGAATAATTCTTTTATCATTAAAGTGCCCAATGGGAAAAGGAAAAAAAAGTAAGAGAACCTAGGATTAAGTACCCTCTAAAATATAGTAAGTGTGCTGTTGTCTGTTTCTCTGTTTAGAAGCTATGGAAGAAGTTGAAGACATTATAGAAGCACTTGGATTTTCTTTGTACTATCTCAAGATAAACAGGAGGTTTACGTGAATCAGTAGCCATGACTAAATTTTCATGACAAAAATGGAATTCAGTTTGAAACATTTTTGGGTATGTGGGTCAGCTGACAGATCTGGAAAAATACAGCCATGTTTGTACAGAAAACACCCTGTAGTATTATAGTGTGTTATACTGTATTAAATACAATAGGGGTCTTTTATTATTTTATTTGTTTAGATTCCCACAGTCTCAGGACATGCCCTTATATTGCTGTGAAAAAAGGAATTGCTATAACTTATAGTGATGTACCTTTTTTGAGTTATGTAAATTGCCTCTGAGCCCCTTACACTCTCAAGAGTGAGAAAGAAATAACATTAAAAGTCTTGGTGCTCAGTGCAATATGAACTACCTTGTACATCACTTATAAATCTGATTTCTTTATTTTGGACATGGGACATCTATTCAAGTATTCATCTGCTATTTCTTTGCAATGGGGAATGGTACCAGGACTGCTGGCATTTTCATCCAGAGCTGTACTGTTTAGACCACTGCAGTAGAACCAGCGCTTAAAATCACAGCCCGTTCCCCAGTGAGTGGGGTGTCACAGCCTGTGTCTGTCTTATTCTGCCACTGCTGTACTAGCACTCAGAAATCTCCATCCTCGTGCTGAGTTACTCACCTCTCTCCTTGCCTCTGCCTGATGCTTGGTCCCAAACCATAGCTTTTGTCCAGTCTATTTTAAAATGTGCCCAGTAACAAGTCCCCTCTAATTCCCTCTGAATGCTCCTGTATAGCCTTCTGCTTCTCACAGCCAGTAGGTATTTGCTAATGTTCCAGTATTTCCATGACATAGTTTTATCCCTAACAACTACCTACACACCCTTTAGTGTATTTTGTTCCCCTTTCCCTTGGTTTATTCCCTATAGACATAGTAGATTCATGGCATGCCCCCGTTTTCTTTTTCCCAAGCCTAAATTAGTGTGAGATAATCAAAGAAGCTCTTTAAATAATCTTTTTTCTCTCTATTAATACTGTATTTAAAATATAATCAGTCAAAAGAAATCATGAGGGATACAGTGGAATGAGAGCAAGAGCGGAAAGGAGAAAATGAAGTACTAGGAGGTGAGAAAGTACATGGGATTCTATTTACAAGAAAAATACATGCTGAAAATAAGTATTTAAGATGGGAATTGGGGAGTGAAAATGAACAGATGTTAGTACAGTTACGTTGGAGACAAAGAAATGGGATAGTTAAAAAATGTGTGTATTTTAAAGTAAGATTTTAAATAAGGATTAAGCAGCTGGGAAAGGTTACTTAGACTATGAGCTGGAGACATCTATGGAGTACATAAGATTTTTTTAAAACAATCTAACAAAGCAGCTGGGTGAGTTATTAACAGATGTTAATGATTTGTCAGTGGTATAAAACATTTAGATCACATTCAGGGGTAGACCGTAGTCATGTCTGATTTCTCCATGGACAAAACTTTTGCATTAGACCACTGTCATGCCTGATTTCTAACCATGGATGGAACATGCTTAAAATAATTCAAGCAAGGAAAAAGAAAAGAAAAGAAAAGAAAAGAAAAGAAAAGAAAAGAAAAGAAAAGAAAAGAAAAGAAAAGAAAAGAAAAGAAAAGAAAAGAAAAGAAAAGAAAAGAGAAAGAAAAGAGAAAGAAAAGAGAAAGAAAAGAAAAGAAAGACAAGTGCCTATGTTTATTTTATTAGTTTTTGTTCATCTACTGCAATGAGTGGGAGATAGTTCAAGTATGGAAAAATCGGTGTTTAATGGCTTCATTAACAATAAACAGAAAGTAAATTTTCTACCTCTTTACATTTCTTTTTTCCTACTTGTACTTGAGCTAGCTTTTCAAAGCTATGGATACAAGAGAATAAAGCTGTATGTGTTGGAAGCACAATGTATCTGTAGCAATGCCAATAATTCTCTCAGAGAAGTTGGCCCTTAATGCTGTTTTAAAGTATGTCCTGAAAATAACTGCATTAGGCCATGAAGTGCCAAGTAAATCTATAAATAAATGAAAAGAGAGATAATATCTTTATGAACTGTGCTTTTTGTATGTTTTCACGAACAGATGCATCAGTGTGTATTCTAGGTCTAGAGGGGGTTTTGAGAAACAAGAGTCTTCATCTTGAGTGGGATGCAAGTAAAATGCCATCTCAAAAATAATCTTGGCACAATAGAGATGTCTTTTGAACTTATTTCTCAGGAGAGTAAAAAAGAAACAACAAAAAGCTAAGGCAATATTTGCAAGTTTTTAGCTGCTGAGATGTTGTAGTAAGCTGAGGAGTCCCTGGTGAGAAGGCAGTGGGTTAGATTGTGCTTTTACAGCCCGAGCTGAGCCAGGGGCAGAGCTCAGCGGCAGCAGCCGAAGAGCAGCACGCAGAAGGGGCTGTGCCTCAGAGGTGCTGTGACCTTCCTGGTTTTCTCATATCTCCATAATGGATTGTTGGTCCATAGCAGTACTAAGTTTTCCTAACTACAACAGCACGGTCGTTTCTTGCAGCTTTTTAGCCGTTTCCCAAAATCTGCAGCAGGGGCAGAAGAGCACCGGGCGTGTGCCCTGTGCCCTGGCTGCCACTCTGGGCCCGCAGCAGGGCCGTGAGAAGGTGCTGTGGGTGCCCACGTGTACCTGGTGGAGCTCAGGGCCTGCAGCAGAGGGAGATGTGTTTCTGAGTGCTGCATGTGCTGCTGTTCATCCAGTGCCTGCCCAGGTGTGGCCACCTGGATCAAGATGGTTTGCCCCAGGGAGGGATGTTGGATGCTTCTCTCTTTAGCACACCAGTGAGCTGCATCAGTTCGACACAGCAATCAGCTGGCAGAGACAGTGCAAGGGGTCAGGTAGGAGCACAAGAAAAATGGGAATTGGATTGAAAAGTGCCTGTGAACAGCAGCGGGTCTTTAGGTTATCCTGCTATCTCATGGTACTTTTTCCTGAGTGAGTCATCTGCGAATTGGATGGGTGGAATAAAATAGTTTTGAAATTGCTAAAAAAGGAATACAAATTAGGAAAGGAAAAGCAAAACAAACAAAGAACAACAACATCAAAATCAAAAAAATCCCCCACCAAACAACCAAAAAAAACTCCACCTTTTCTGACTTATTTTGTACCTTAGAAAGCAGAAGTGAAGGAAAGCTTATTTCATTTAAAAACATGGTTCCAAAACATTTTCAGCTCAATTCTTTTGGAATTATGTTCCCTAGACACATACACTACTATTCTCTGCCCCCTTAACACACACTGCATTTCAGGGAGATAGCACAGTGGAAGACTTATCAATTAATCATTGTCTGGCTGGGTTTCTTTTTTACCAGCTTGGTTTCCTGAATTAATTCCTCACACAACTGTGTATCAGGCAGTATGAGGACAAAGAAGGGGGCAACCCAGACCCAGATCACCAGTGGCAGCCACCAAACTGTATGGTAAAAGCATGCCATGCAAGGCATGTATGTACGTGCTGTCATTAGAGGATGCTGTAACACTTCACCTGGTGAAAGGGTGGTTTTGCACTAAAAGAGTTACTCCTGCTTCTGGCTCCTTGACACCCAACACCCTTCTGGTCTTTGTAGTTTGGTCCCACCATTTCCCTGATGCCAGATCTAGCAGTTGCAAAACTGCAGGGAAAATTTATTTCGCTTGATGGTGTGTCAGAAACTTAAGCTGTTGAAAAGTATTTGTTTTCTGGTGGCTGCAGACTGTTGGATCAGCTATCTTTTAATGCAAAACTGCATCCTAACCAAAGATTTATATATTTTTTTTTATTTTATATTTATATATATTATTATAGACGTGTTTATTTACTGTGTCTCTAAGTTATATATGAACTTTTATTTCTATGGTTGCCATTTTTTCTATCTCATCTGATCAAACATGCTTCTTAGTATTATATCTTCTCTTAGAAAATAAGGTCCAGTTAGTTATTGACAAATATATTCTTTTGAAGGTATAAGTTGAGTTCCATCACAGGGGAAATAAAAATAATGCAAGAATGTTATGTTACCTTCACAGGGGAATAGAATAATGCAACAATGTTATGTAAGTAAAGAAATCTTTCCTAATGTAATCATTGAAAGGTGAATTTTTAAATGAATAGCAATATATCCTTTTCCTTTTCAGATACATTCTTTTTCTTGCCAAATTGTTATATTATCTGAACAACTTGACATATCTGAGAAGTAAAACAGCTAACAATTCCATTATTATACAGATAATGCATTGTAACAGTAAATGGCATATGTCTTAGGGAATTTAGGAATATACTGAAATTTAGTTTTCAGCTTTACAAGACAGGAAATTCTAATTTCATTATTCATTGTTGCTATAAAGACAAGATGCTTTTCTCCCTCGTGTCAACAGTGCTCCTCCTTACACAAGCTTGAAGTACAGAACATATAATCCTAGGAGAAGACTAATTGGTACAGTTTCTGACAAATTAGTGAGTTGTGTCAGCTGTTCAGTGGGCATCAGAACTATCATGGAGAAAGCATCAGGACCACTCAGTGAAAACCCAGTAGGAACAGGGGGGAACAAACTGAGGAGTGAGCCTCCCTGTTCTGTTTCAGGTGAACCCTTACCTCAGTTCAGCTGTTCGTGGAAGACCTTCAGTCAGAAGCATCAAACCATTTAAATCATGGGTATATTAGTTCCTGCTCTTCAAAGCACTCACTTATCAGCTCTGCAATACTTCATTCAAATGTCTAAATGCTTGGCCAAATTTGAATGAATAAAGGATTCCTGAAGTTCCCTGTTAATAAAATTGCACAATATTGCAGAAGTTGCTTGCTGTTATTAGTATGACAAATGATTGCACATTACAAAGAGCTGTTGACTTTTCTGTGCAATATGTAATTAGGGTTGAAATTTCATATTACAGCTTTAGCAGATGTACTAAATCATGGCTACTAAAAAGAGCCTCATGCCAGCCCTGCACTCATCAGATTCAGCTCTCTAACTTGGCCAAAAACTAATTCAACAACACAAAGAAGAAAATTTGAAAAACAAACAAACAAGCAAACAAGCAAAACTGCCCAGCAAAAAGTGCAGTTAGAGAGGGACGAATATGGAAGGGAGTAACCTGAGTCTCTCTCCCAAGCAAATGTGTGATTCTTTTCAGTCAGTTCTGATGAACAGCATGAAAAAAATAGAGCATGAAGCCTTGTGCCCTAGGTAGGAAATAAACCTGGATACAGAAATAAGGACAGTGCCATGTGTGAAACTTATTCCCATCATTAGATGGAGAGAGCAAGGGCATAATTAAGCAAAAACTTGAGGTCCAGAATCATGACATCTGGAAATACAGAGGGTATATATTTGTCATCTTGCTGCATACTGGCCTGATGATCCTCTGTTGGCCATTGGCAAAGACTGGATATTAGGAGAGATTGTCTTCTGCTCCTTTGTCTTCTGGTACATAATAATAGGTACTGTGGAGGCAAAAAGCTTCTCATCTTTCTAATAGTCACTTTCTTAGGACAAGTGACCTATAAAGGCATATATGACAGAGTTGCCTGTGATAATAAGAGCTGAATTCACTGACTCAGACACTTTCCATCCAGTATTTCAATGAATCACCAGAAAAGTAATAAAAGAATGATGATTACTGTATCATAGTCATACACATTCTGAGTACCATGAAAAAGGTCTCATCAATTAGAAACAACATGAAATCCCAGAGAACATCACACCCGTGGAACAAGGTTAATAGTTCACATATACTCAGCTGATTCTGCTGCATGAAACCTTTCTTTGATTAGCCAAAGCAGATTTTGAGATCAATTAGATGCACTAATGATGTTGTTTCCACTTACTCACTTTTCAGCCTTTGAATAAATTTATAGAGCAGAAGCATTTAGAGCAGTTGAATAAGAAGAGTATGGTCTTATTGTTGTCTTTTTGTGCTATCCTGACAGCTCAGAGGACATGGAGGGAGATTTTGGCACTGGAAAATTTTCTTAATGGATCAGAAGTCCTTAGGTGGTATTAGGTGTAGAGGTGGATTAATGACTGCTTCACATATTCCTCACAAACTCTTACATGGGAGTAGGTAATTCTGGAAAGAAATCAATGGTCAGAATAGAATGTCTTTTACAATCCAGCTTTCTGTGGCTGCCAGCACAGACCCTTGTGGCTGATAGGAATTCTGCACCAATTAGAGCAGGGTTGTGTTGGCTGTGCTGGGGCTGCAGCAGTTCCAGTATTCTTGGCTAGCCTGGGAGCAGTGGAAATACACGTAGCAGCTTTGAAAAGCTTGGCCCACGGTTCTTCCTCCCATTTAATCACATAGCTTAAGAATAATGCAAACTTGAGTCTTGGGTGACAAATCAGAAAGTTATGATCATAAATGTTACAGCACAAGGCCCATTTACAGGTGCTCTTGGAAGACGTAATTTATGCAGTTACACCAAATTTCAATTGATGTGAACAATGTGATTCAGAAGCCTTTGGAAAGAGGTTGTTTTTCTATCTGAAAACAAGTTAGCTTCTGAACACACAGATAAATTAAATATTGGTATTTGAATGCTTTCCTATTTGAAAAATAAACCAGTATTTTTATCCAGATCGTAATAAAACTTAGAATAAACAGAACTTTGATCAGCTAAAGTTCTGATGAGACATATTTCAGAAAATAAATATGTTAGAAGATGTCTTTTGAAGATACATCAATCATAATTTTCAGTAGGTTTTCAGATTTCAAAATGATGAAGCTACTGCTTTGGAAGCTAGTGGGAAACTGAAGGGATACAGGTGAAAACGTTGTGACTTTTCATGAAATACCACTTACAGACTTGTCGTTTATATTTCTTCCATTAAAACTAAGGCTGTGAGCAAAAATACCTAGGGACAGTTCATTTTGTTCCTTCTGCTACAAAGAGGTAACCTGGGGCAACATCTTGGTCAGATGGGTAAAAGTAATTTACCCTTGATTACAGTATTGTTAAATTCATTCTGCAAAGTCCTGTAGCTCAGAATAATCAGTTAAGTACATCCAATATTGGCAGATAATTTGGCATGACCTGAACTTTTTGAGAAGTTCAGGGTGATATCTGTCTGTGAGTTTAAATAGATGGCAAAACATGCAACATTTTGAAGAGACAGTCAAATTTTTCACTTTTCCCCCAGGCACTGTCACAAGACTGTGTAGCACCATTCATTCTCCACAGGACATTGAAATGGAACTAAAATATTTTAGATACTCTGTTCTGGACACATGCATGGGCTTGAGTTCATGACATAGAATATTTAAACCAGGTTTTGTTGAAAATTCAATTTTGATAACTTTAAACTTTCATGTTTGCTGGAATTTTCTTCTAAATTGGCAGTTGTTTTTTAAAGTGAAATTTTCCCACAGCCATCCAGTTTATCAAGCTGTAATTTTTGTTTAACATTATTTACAGTGAAGGTGCTGTTAATGCATCTTCAGTGTATGGGTGATACCCATAAAAAGGATCTGTAGGAGTTGTTTGAAGGTGATTACTTTGCTCTGTTTCCCAGGTATGGTCCATAATGTGGCTTAGCTCCCACTCAAGGAATTCTGACATGAGTTAGACACATATTTATGTGCTAGAGGGGTCAAAATCAAAGAATGGTTCAAGTTGTACAGTGGACAGATAATCAAATGCAAAGTTTTTAGTAACTTCAGCATGGTTGTATTCATTTTGTCTGCAATATTTATCTTACAATATGGGCCTATCCAGCTAAAATTGAAAAACTATCATAGAAGAAACATATTATGTGCTTATTAAATTAAAAAATTTTGAGGGGAGGTTAATCTAACTACTAATTTATTTTTTTTTTCTGTCCATGTCTTTTGTCATTGTGTGTTTTTCAGTATTAAAATTTATCTATTTGGTAGTTTTCCCTTCTACACCAGTGTGCTTTAGTACTTTTGGCTAAGCAAGTTCTATACAAGTACTTAGGAGCAGACAATTTAATTGCACTTCCCGTTGTAACGGGATAGAATTGCATTGACATTTTAATATGCTGTCACTTTAAGATACAACATGAAGTGTGAACAGAGCACAGGCACTTTTAACAGGTGTCTCTAATTGTTAGTTTGTTTCTTAGAAATAGCTATAATGCAAACTTCGGTGGAACATGTAGATCCAAGGTGTTTGGACCTTGCAACATCCTAACCAGGCTTTCCTTTGGCTGCTGGTGAAAACAAATTGGGTTGTGTGATTGATTTTTTTGTAAGTAAAGCTTTCATGTTTGCTTTGAGTTCAAGCTCCATCTTTTTCTTGTTATTTTTTTTTCCCTTAGGAGGGATTGCAACGTGGACTTTTAGAGGGAAAAAAAAAAAAGAAGTTCAATGTATTCATTTATTTTAGCAAATAAGACGTTTCTATTACTTTCAGATTTTGCCAGTCTGTAACTGCAGAAATAACCATGAAAATAGAGTGAAAGCCAGATCAATTACATTTTTTAAGAGTGTATTTTCATTAGATCTTCCAAGTGCCTGTTAAGTTCAAAGAGAGCTCAAGATTGTCTTGTTCACAGAATACTTGATAAACCCCTTAAAAGAAACAGATCTGTCCAGGAAAATGTCTGGATTGTTGTATGAAGTGTGCTTACTTTTAAAAATGGCAGAAGAAGAGCATCAACATGCATACAGTTTTTTCAGATTTTCAGTGAGATTACTACTAGTTCCAGACATTGATACAAAAATGTCTTTAAACGAACAAACAAAAAACCAGAATACAAACCTGATAACAGAAGTTAATGCTGAGTTTTGAAAAAGAAAAAACCACCAGTTTTCTTACATGGGAAATTAATGTGCATCTTCTACAGAGTTTACCTAGTTAACAAGTTTTTATTATAAATAGTTATTCTTTTCTGAACTGGCAAAAAGATAAGCTACCTAAGTTCTTCAAAGCTATATACTTAAGATTTAGTGAAAATTTCAAGATTAAATATTTAACTAATTTTGCAGATACATTTAGATTGATTGCAGAAAATTATGGAAGTCTATTTATTAGTTAAGCTGTAGTTGAAGTAAAGGAATTCTGATCAATTTGCTAAGAATTGACTCCAGCTGTGCTGGTTTCCGTCATGCAGTTAAACAGAAGGTCACCATAGTTTGATCTACTTGTCCTCATTTTCATGGTCACTGAAGTAAAAGTATGAGGGACTCAGCAGCAGTCATGTGTTCCTTGAGTATTCAGGTGCTAATCCAGAGACTCAATCAAAAACTTCAAAGCCATTAGGAAAATATTTCTCTGAATTTAACAGAAATGTAAATGTATGTGTATGTTAAATGTATGTGTATCAATTACATATTTAAGTATCTATGAAGAAACCAAGTAATAAATTCTTAATTTGAAGATAAATTTGACAAAGGTAACTCTGATCTGGAATAGACAATAACATCATCACAGCACATAGCTATGAAGTGAGAGAACCAGTTCCAATTCCTCCTTCCTGAATCAGATGTCAGACTTGGACTTGACTTTTCCAAAAACTTCACAGGTGCCCTGACCTCTGAGTCTCTATGGCATAATCCTTTATTCAAAGCTCAGAAAGTGTTCTAGGCAAGACTAAAAATATGAGCTCCAAATAAGATATTCCTCCAGCACATTCACTTGTGCACATGGTTCAGCTACAAACTGTGTTGAAAAAAAAAAAAAAGAACTGATTGTGGCTCTACCAGATCCTATTGTGAGTACTGTAACCACCAATACCCTGCCTCTCATTTCTTCAACAACTGCAACTCTTTTTAATCAAAATTAAAAGATAAGAAGCATATTTTTGCTCCACACAGGAAGAAAAAAAAAAAAAAGTCATGTGTCAAAGGGGCCCACC
>VZTR01007888.1:196130-249158 GCA_013400775.1 Chaetops frenatus | reverse complement strand
ACATGGGAGGCTGAGAGGAGACACAGCCAAGGGGAGGTGACCCCAGCTGACCAGAGAGAGATTCCAGACTGTACTCAGGATCTAAAGTGATTTGGAGTGGTGATGTTTGTCTTCCCAAGACACCATTACATGTGATGGGACCCTGCTCTCTTGGAGATGGCTGAACTTCTGCCTGCCATGTGCATGGCACTGAATCAATTCCTTGTTTTGCTTTGATTGTGTGTGCAGTTTTTGCTTTCCCTGTTAAGCTGTCTGTATGTCAACCCATTGAATTTTCAGGCTTTTATCCTTCTTATTATGATGCCTTAAGTTTTAAGTTTTTTTTTCTTTTTCTGTTCTGCTTTAGTGTGTAACTCTCAGCTGCATATTAGGTGTTACTAAGTTCTTTTCACAGGGCAGTCAGACACAACAATTCTCTCCAGCCCAAGATTCAAGGACAATCATTCTAAACCTCAGGCCCAAAAGCATAAACAAATTTTTGGTAAAAAAGAGGAGGGCAAGCAAGGAAGATGGAACTTCATAATTCCAAGTTATTAATTGGATAGTTCACCTCAATATGCAAATGGACCACCACTTATAAAAGTGTCAAACCCCGTGCCCAAGTCCCTTTTCTGTGTCCATCCTGAGGCCCATCCTGGCAGGGCTGCAGCCGGGCTCTTGCATTGCCAGGGTGGGGCCTTGGAAGGCCTTGCAATAAATCCCTGCTTTATTCCTCTCCTTTTGTCTGACCCCTGTTCCAGGTCAGACTGATAAGGCATCAGTTCTCTCCCTGATCCCACTGGTCAGCGAGTGGCTGTGTGGGGTTTGGGTGCTGCCTGGGGTTAAATCAATCTAATGCAGTCTTCTGCTCAAAGGTACTAGCACTGACTATATTTCATTGATAAAAAAATAATTAAAGTAAGTCTCTTTGGAAAACCTAGCAGTTTAAATCCTGATTCATGTTTCACAGTTCCTTTGCTTTACCTTCCTCTGGTCCAATGTGCCAGCAAATGAAGTCTTGCCATTTGTGTAAAATCTCAGATGTGTCTTTCTCTTTCCAGGTGATAAATCCTAGTGTCTCAAACTAAATTAAAAAAAACAAAAAAACAACACCAAAAACCTAACCAAACACAACAAACCAACAAAACCCTAACCAAAATAACAACCAAGAAATTCAACAAAGAGCCTCAAGTAAAAAATACCTTTTTTTTTTTTTAATTGTGTTTTGCATATAGAACTAAATTTTCTGACCTTCAATCCAAAATGTATGGCAAAGTTGTGGTCTCTCTGGATCAAGAACAAACAATAAGTACACTAAGTAGTGGCTTGCACTTTCTCATGAAGTTACTGGGAGATATTTTTTCCTTGCATTTAATTAAGTCTCCAGACATTGCATATGAAAGCTACAATGTTACAGTACCTGAGTATTTTAATACTAATTTTAAATATGACTTCATTATTGTGCATCGTATTGTGCTGCACTTTGGACTCTTTTGAAAGGATGGCAGGGAAGGGACAAGTGCAATGGCATTGTAGAAATGGTCAGGGTATAGGTGCACCCGTTCCAGTGTTTCACTGTACTGGGAAAAGTTGTACCACATATTGCTGTGAAGTGTTTTGGGTGTGGGCTTCAACAGATTTTGTGGGCCATAGGTAAGATTCTTCTTTCTTTCTCCTCCTCTCTCTCTTAACCTTCTCACTCACTCTCCCTTTCCTTCCATTAGGCTCCTGAATTTACAAAGGCTAAAATTTAGCCCAGGGTGGTTTCAGTCCCTGGTGGAGGCCACAGCACAGTTTGGTGCTGAGCGTGCAGACCCTTTTCTTTTCCTGGGCACAGATCTCCTCCCACAGCTCATCCCTTTCTTCCCTACTGCTGCCAGACTCCTGCCTCTTCTTTTCCTGCTTAGATTCTCCCTTTATTTGAGAAGAACCTCACTGCAGATTCCTTTCTCAGGACCTGTAGACCTTCCTGAGCCTGTACAAGGCTGCTCTCCCCAGATATTTTTCAGGAGGGAGGGGAGCCACCAGGAGTAGATGTGTGAAGTCAGCTCAGCTCTGAAAGGGGAAACGGTGGGGAAAGAAAGGTTGGGATGGTCAGAAGTGAAACACAAAGGGGCCAAGCCATCTGCAGAGTGGACTCACAAAATTAGGAAAAAGTATTTTCTCCTGGTGGCAGCTGGGTGCATCTGACATCACCTTTTAATCAAATTAGCACTCTTGGTTTTAGCTTGTAGTGAACTAAATTTCATGTTTCCTGGGTGCTTGTCTGAGATTAAGCAAAGTTTTTTTCCACAATCATAAATTTTTAACAAGTCCAGTGATTATTTATCAAGCCTATGACTTTATTGTAACTGCTCGTTCATGTACATGTTTGCTCAAGACACTGGGATACTGATTCTGCCATCTTTGAACTTTCTTCTGTGCCTTACCCTTATCCTAGACCTTCTCCTCCTTTTCCTTGTCATGCTCCAGTCTGGATTACTTCACCATTCCAAAGAGCACAACCCACCCCAGGCACTGCAGTCTTGTGGGCAAAAAGGGCAGAGCAAAGGGGACTATCTATCCAAATGTCACCATTGCTGCTCCTGTGGTGGCATCCACAGAGTATTGGGAACACCTCCAGCTGTGCTGTACCCTGATGATCTGGTTGTGGGAGTCTGGGGACACGTGATAGTAGTTTGCTGTCAAATATAAGTGACCTACTCTCTACTTGGAAAAGTTGGTTGTGTTTTCATGTGAAATACCTCTGCTACTGTTGAAAATGCAAGCAGCCAACTAAGAAAACAGACCATTGACAAATGGTGCACCCCTTCTTTTAGGGCACCTCCTAGAGCCTTGGCAGTGTGTCAAAGATAGACAGCTCCATCTGTAGTCTAGGGAAAGAGTGGAACAGCTCTGCAGGACAGATAATTCCATCAGTCCTTGATACCCATCTTGGGGACATGGGATGAGCTGGACTTTGGCAATGCATGTCTCTGCACTGATTCTGCAGGGAGCTGAGATGGCTGATTTAAATTCAACACTTGAGTAAAAGATGGCTGAAGGTAAATAAAATGAATAATACTTAGGTACTTTGAATGTATGCCAGGGTTCTGCTTTAGTGCATATCTAACTCCAGCAGGCTGTACATGACTACTACAGTTTAGGACAGATCCTGACTCAGCCTAGAGGCAGAGCCCTTCAGCACCACTGAGATGTCTCTCCCAAAGTCTTGCTAGGTGTGACTTAACCCACACATTCACAGCAGGGTGGTGGCCTCTGATGCCCTCTGCCTGAATGTTTGTGGTGCATCTCTGCAGAAGTGCTGCTGTGTCATGCAAACTGAGTGGTATGCTGTGGGAAGCAGCACTGAGGACTACAATCCTCTGGTGTTCTTGATAAAGCCATGTCTGCATCTATACTTTAACTAGAGGCTAGAAATTGTGCCAATACCAAAGCAGTAAAAAACTTCACTGGCTGTTTTGCTGTGGTGAGTACCAGGAAAAACCTCATTTGATTTGTGCTGTGTGTGACAGGGCTGCTTTGTCACTCTCATTTTAAGTACCTTACCAGCAGATGCAATGACAAAGATTTGTGAACTGAATGATTCAGGAACATACTCATCCCTCTCTTGAGCAGGTAAATGAGATAATGGGATTCTGGAAATATCCTTTTTTAAAATTGTGATTGCCACCCTTTGTAAATGGAATAGAAACCAGGAATTTAATTTCTTTTTTGCTGGTTAGATTAAGCATCCGTGGTTTTTTCATCCCGTGCTTTGGGATGCAGAACACATGATTTACAGAACTACTAACTGCTGTAGTTGCAATTAAAACAGTGCTGCCTTCACAGCTTGAACACTGAGTGCAAACAGGCTGATAGTTATTCAATCCATTTAAAAATGTATTATCTAAACCAGCAGTTTACTATTCTTGTCAAACTCTAAACAACTGTAAATCTTGTTTTCAGAAATCAACCAGAAAAAATGTAACACATTAAAAATGAATTAGACATGGCACACCTCCCATAAGCTGTATAATAAACAGATCACAGCCCTCTAGTAATAGTTGTGATTTCTGGCATGTCACTGGAGAAGAACTCATGGGTTTTCCAAATGACCTGTGTCATAAATCATTGCGTTCCCATTTACACTGAGCACATGTATCTAATTTTTCAAAAGTGGCTTCTGAAATCCTGATGAATGGCTTTGAAATTGATTACTGGAATGTATGAAAAATTGTGTCACAAGTGCCTCACTGAGGAAAGGGAAAAGGGGCTAAAAAATAGTCCAGTGAAATCTGAACAAAAAATTGTATTATGGGCTAAGTAACACATGAAAAACCAAACACGAGATAAACCTAAAACATAATAAATGAGAAACTGCTCACACTTTTCTTTAAAACAGATAAATCAAATTACTGTAAGTTTTCAGTAGAATTAAAACAATGTAAATGCACAAGCTAAGCATAAATCATACATGTATTTTTTTTTTGACTATGCGGGTATCAGCATCTTGCTTGTTCCATTTACTGTGTTGTCTCTGTCTTAGTATGAAAATTTTCACAATATGGAATGCTTCATGTTAGAAAAAATTTGGGCATCCCAAACCAGGAAACGTGTCCAAACTTATTAATGAAACCCCAGAGTCACACTGGGGTACTTTTATGTATATCTTATCCACTTTCTTTATCTATGGGATCTTTCGAGAGCAGATGTGACCCCCTGTCCATCCCACTCAAAACTGAACAAAACCTATGCACTGACTAAACCCGGATTAACACTCCTTGGCTCTCTGTACCTCTCTGCAGACATCATAGACACAGAATCCAACAGAGTCTCATCTTTCAAGTGACATATAGGAGTATAGTTGATGAAACCAATTCTTATTTCCTTTGTGTAAAAGACTACAAATTATGTTCCATGCTGAAATATAATGTAGACAGTTTTTATGTTTTGCTCACTGCTAAAGATTTATCTGTGTCAGCAGCTGGAGCAAATGGGCTGAAGTTGAATGTGTTACATGATTGTAGCATGTAGATTCTGATTTGGTGTTGAAAGAAACTCCTTGGCAGATAAGTAATGAAATGAAACAGCAAACATGCCATCACCTAATAAAAACATCAGTTCATAAAAACTATTAACTACCTTTTCCCAAGATGTCCCTTTTTAATTGATATATTTGAATTTGTCATAAAAAAACAAATTCATGTTATTCTAATAATGTGTGCTGACCTGTGCTTGTAGAATAAGGAATATTTTTTAAGGAAAATACTACTTTTTGTCCAGTTTCTGTTTGGAAGGTTCAAAATTACCAGCATTCATTAAACTTTATTACTGAGGTTCATGAAACTTTCTTTGGATTAGAAAAGCATAACCTTCTGTCCTGATTTAGAAGGGTGTTGCAGCTTTTCATTAACCTGGAAGCCTCCTATTTACATGGTTCACAGCCTGGTCTCAGCTCACTTGGAGGTAACAAAGGGTGTCGGGACACGAGTGCAGCAGGGGGCTCATCCTTTAGGGCTGCCATCTGAGTTTGATCAGGTCAACTGTTTTAACTCCTGCCTCATTAGGCAAAATAAAATGGAGATTATGGTGTGTGGAAGGGTCACATTACAGACAGCAAAGTCTGCCTCCTGACACTCTCTGTTGGTTTTGCATTTTGACAAGACCTTGCTCTCTGCGTTTTCCATTCTGTACTACAGCAGGCTTTAAATTATTTTGAAGACAAGATCATTTGTATCCCCTGGCACTTCAGAGCTTAGCCATAGAGGAGTGGAGTAATAAGTGAAGACACATTAGTCTCAGAGGCAGTTTACCTACTGGAGAGATGTCACTGTGTAGCAAGGGCTTAATGCTGATAGACACATTAATTCAGCTTGTCAAGCAATTCCGAGCTCTTCTTTTTTCAAAGTTCAAGTTAGCTGTGAATTTGAAAAAAATCTGACACCAAAATAGTTCATGAGGTAAATTATTATAAGCACCTGGCACATAGAGATTGAGTATTTCATTTTCATTACTTACAATTAACATGCTCAGTCTGTGCAGGTTTAATTTAGTTTTGGTGTTTACATAAAATTGTAATGTTGTTTAGAGTTTAAGTGTGTCTGTTGCATTTTAGTGCGTATTAGAGTGGAGATGAGTATCAATCATCAAAGATTCATCTCCTAATGAGAGTCTTTGTCACCTCACTGTCCATTAAAAAGCATTTTCCTGCTGTACTCCTCTCTATGTGCCATAAATTAATAGAAACTTCTCAGTCTTTAAAAGTCAGAAACTGGTTCAGCATCTCAGTTTGGCCAGCTGATAACTAGTGGCAGATCTCTTATGAGGAAGATAATGACAGTTCTTATCCATCACATCCAATTATGCTATTCTTTAGGAAAAAACTGTGATAAAAGCAGGTGATGGTTAGTAATCAGGTATATCTCTTTTTTCTCTTACTCCATTGGTTGGTAGGATTTTTCGGAAACTTCCTTCCTCACAGGCACGGTCAATAAAAGTGAAATATCAAAATTAGAAATAAATTTACAGTATTTTTGTGATTATTCCTTTATAAATCAAGATTCAGAAGTACCGACAACAGGGTGCTGTCAAAACAAGAAGCTCCCCTCAAGGAAGGGGTAAAAGAGGCAACAATTAATATGTGACAGATGTGAATGTACGTCTTTAAAGCAAAGTAGAGGGTGCACAATTTTATGGTTAGAAGTGTAGCATAAAATTGTTTTAAGCTGACCTAAGATTTTTGATTCAAGTAATGGTCAACTGAGCAATATACACTACAATTTAATATGTCTGAATTTAAAGCCATTAACTTTCAGGAAACTGTAAGTTGCACCATCCCTAATAATGTCTCTTCAATAACATGGGTCACATAACCACATTTAACTTCTTCTGCATATTAAACACCAGCTTCAGCATCCTTATTCCTGATGCAGCCTGATTCATGTGCAGAATATCATGTATCCTTGGCCTTCAGGAGGAAGGGATCTTAAAAAATAAACTTCTTCTAGCACGTTTTTATTTCTGTGTGTCTGCCTTAAGTGTCTTCTGGGAATGTCTCAAGTTGAAAGTTTTCTCTGAGAAGTTTCACAGAATGAACCTGCCACTCCCAAAAACAAATGACAGAGAGGCAGAGAATATGATTTTCATGAAGCAATTACTCACTGAAAATGATTTAAAGGATTTTGTTAAAGTACATGTCATGAAGCATGTGCATAAATCATTGCAGATTCTTCTGGCCCACATTTAGTTAAAAGAAAATTAAGAAGAAGTGGCAGACATAAACTTTCTAAGTCTGCAAATGTTTCTTTTTTCTTCAGTGCACCTTACGCTAGTGGCTGCCTTTTTCCACCAAATCTGTTCCTTCTGTGTCTCTTCTTTATCCTTTTTAATAACCTGTCCCAGATTCTTCCTCTCCAATTCACTTCCACTTCACTTGCTCTGTTTCCTTTTAGCTCCTTTAGATGAAGGCATCACTTTCTGCTGTAAGCTTAATCCTTGCTGAGACAGGGAGATACACACCATGTCATGATATACCTCATAAATATAATGCTGAATACGGTATTTAGGAGATCCTGTGGTAGAAAATACAACAAACTGTATCAGGAACATGAAGGTAATTATTTAAATCAAAGCTGTGATGATTTTGGTGTGAATTGTGTGCATCCATGCAAGAGCAGCGCTGAATTAATGAAAAATGAAGTGATCTTGGTTAATAGTAAAAATTGAGCATAGGGGGTGGGGACTGTTTGTTTTTTCTCTGCTCCACAGCCTTGTAGATATTTGCATCAGCAAGCAGAGAGTCTGGCAGCAAGCAGTGATCCTACGTTGGCTCTGCCATCAGAGCAGCCACTCACCAAATTCCATTCCCAGCGGAAAATGTAAGTGAGATGTTAGCAATGCTTGACTCTCTTCCCAGTACAAAGCCCACCTGAGTCTGAGCAGTCTGGTCTTCAGCACCTTCAGTTCTGGAAAAGTGTGGAGGCCTCAAACACAGGACTCATTGCAGTGTCCAAGTGTTCATTTAGTATAAGGGCATACTCAGTTGTCATTTTAATAGGATTTGTCCTTCATTGGTTATAACTTTGGCCCTTGTGGTCCCAGGGGATGGAGATGGTTGGATGCAGAGCTGGTTCAGCTGTATGGGTAAGTTAAGAGAGCAGTTGCCTGGCCCTATATGATGCCAAGGAGTCAGAATGGCAAATTCTCAGTTATTAAATGTTATTAGTCTACATTATCAGCCTCCTAATACAACTGTATTTTTTCCTCTCCAATTAGAAAGCTAAGAGGGAGGGAAGTGCAGCAAATACTACCCTTGCCTGCTGTGTGCAGTCAGAAAATGATGCTGATATATTGCAAGAGCACAGTGGTGAAATTGCCCTTTCTCTCTTTTGGTCATACAAGAACAATGGGAGCTGTGCAGTGGGTCTGAGTCATCTGGCACAGCTCAGTGGGACTCTTGGTGACATTCTGCAACTACAGCAAGGGGCAGCAGAGCTCACTGGCTTGTATCCTGCAGATACAGGAGCACAGAGGCAAACCTGGATACTTTCCCAGTGTCGTAAGCTCACACCTTTGGGGTCAAGGAACCCCCTGTCAGGTCATGTTCTCTCAGAATTTAAGGGAGCATTAGTAAGGGCTCGTGCCCAGGCTCTTTGACAAGAGGAATAAAAAAGAAAAAATTGTCCCCACCTTTGGCAATCTAGCACCAATAAATCTCTAGCATGTGCTGATTATAGTATGTGGTGGAGATGGGTCTGCCTTGAAAAGGCTTTGGCTTCAAAGGTGATGGGAGAGTAATAGGGTACAAAAAATTGTTTTGTTTGGTTCTGCTTGATTGTTCTGAAAGGTGCAGAGGGGCAACTATCTTAGAAGTACCATTTCTAGGATTCTTTTTCCCTTCAGAAGGCATCAGCAGTAGTACTACCATCTCTAAAGTTCAAGGAATGCCATCCTAAGCTGATTTGGGTCAGCAGAAGAAGGTTCAGAGCCTGGAGTTCTTTCTTACCTTCCTGTTTGTATGGTAGAGTATAAAGGATCCAGTTTGTGATGTCAGATTTCCACTTCAGCCTTTATGCAATTTCACTACCACTGCATGGCAGCACAGCTCAGCATGGATTGTCTAGAAATTAAGCTGGTTTTTACACATAAAAGATTGAAACTGTTCAAGAAAAGAAAGGATGGAAGGATAAAATACAGAAAACATCTGTATTTACATCGTAGATATTCTTACTGGCTTTGGGCATAAAATCATTACTGGACTTTCTAGTCTAATATATACATGATAAATTGTGTTTGAGGTCTTTAGTTCTCTGTTTACAGTGAAGCCAAGTTATTGACCTTTTTTTCTTGGGTTGTTTTAGACTCTCTGATAGGTTAATACTCCCTAAATTTCCTCTGATTCTGTGTTACCTTTAATTCTATTGTGCACATTTGTCTATAAACTATTTTTGACTGTATCAGCTGGTACCCTTAAATCAGATATTATGCACAGATGTTTCTCTGGGTCCTGGAGATATAGGGCATTAAATGTCTTAGGTTCTCACTTCAGGAGGTTTGGATTTTTTAACCAAATTTAGTAGCTATTTATGCCTTGAGAAGACCTTATTTAATGTACTATTGGTTCAGGATCGTTCATGGCTTTGTGTTGTATTGAAACATGGAAAGAGTGTAATTTATTAATGTCATGAAGGATGAAGTTGGTTAGAAAGGAAAGTGTACACGATTTATAATAACACAAGTATTTCCTTGCTAATCCCTTGTCAGGTTCATTATCTGTAGTGCCCCAGGCAGTAGTTGGTCTATCGTGAGAGTGAAATTTAACCCACAGCATGAAATTAATCCTCAAAGACTTCTGTCTGCTCTTTCTAGAAATAGTAAATTCAAAGTGATTTTATAAATCTCCTCTCCAACTTTACACAGAGGTGTTAAATTAGTGTCTAAACTCTATGGCATATGTCAATCTATTGATTTATGTTTAGTTAACTAACATGAAAGTGTATATCAAGCATAATAACAAATCTTAAGAATTAGTAATATGTTCATTTTTTTCTTCCTGAAAACTTTTCTTTTTTCATAATACAGAAAATTCTATTCCTTTTAATTACAGGGAAGACAAGGGTTTATGTATGCATGCATGGATAAAGCCATTCAAATTATCATATCTGCATTTCCTAGAGTTTCTGGGTTTATATATGAAATAACATGGTGGGGGTTTTCATACCCTGACTTCTGTTTTAAAGCTTCTTACAAACCTATTGAGAGCTTGTTTCAGGTAAACAAATATATTTTTAGTCATTTTGCAAAGTCTATCTTGAATCAACTGTCTAAATGCCATATAAATCAGCTGGGTTTTTTCCAAAAGAGATTCCTTTTTCTTTGTATGCAAAGCTCTTTCTGAGGACAGGAGAGCTGAAAGTGATTTATTGCTTATTGATTTAGACTCTCTTCAGCATTTTAAGAATATCATTCCTCACTCACAGCACTCATCTACTCCTATGTCTACTCAAAGGTATTAATCTACTCCTAAACTACTCATTGCTGCTCTTGACTCCTAAAGGCTGAGGTTTGGTGCTCACTTTGAGAGTTCTTCCACTTCTGAAGGCAGTAAGTCATATTTAATAAATGTTTGCAATTGGCCATATCATCTATGTTGAAGAACTTCTTCAGTATATTAACTGAAACTTCACGCAGTCATAACCCTTGGGACAGAAATCGAGTGACAAAAAATTAAACGAGTCAGGTGCTTCATGCTACACAGTCCTGACCCTGGCTACTTACAGAGCTTTATATGAGCAGATCTGGAAATACATTGTTCTTCTGACATAAATTATAGCAGTGGTTTAGACACGGAACCATTCTCTCTGCACATACTCCTTAAAAGAAAATTAGTTCCTGAAGTCACGCTGTACTTTCTCTGTGTGCTTTAGAAAAGCTATTTCTGTCCACACATATACTCTAGTGGTGAGAAGGAAAACAGCAATTGCTGGAGTATAAACTGAAGTTAAAACGAACAGTGAGCAGAGGAGTATCACTGAGCCAAAAAAAGACTTTAGGACATGTTAGAGATGCCACTTGATATTGGAGATGAGATGCTGTATAAGTCTAGGAAACCTCTGAAAACTCTGAAACCCTTTTGACAGAAAGTCCTACAGAAGTACCTCATATAAAAATAAAAGCTCTTTTTCTTATATATTTTAAGTGGCTTTTATTGTCAATGGGAGCTGATGAATTTAAGAATTATAATTTGATTCAGTATGGTACAATAAATGAATAACATACATTAATTCAGATATCATTAATGTCACATTAATACTATCCATTGACTGCAGCAGTAGAGAGAGAAGGGAAATTTGCAGAATTGCAGTGCTTGTTGATAGGTTTTAGAGACAACAAGGAAGGAACAGATGCAGTAATACATTGCTCCTATTTTGACCAATATCTGCTTCAAGGTTTTCAATCTGCTCAATATATCATGTTTCTTCAGCACCACACTCTTTTCTATCCCACCTATTTTCATAATTTTGCTCACTCCCTATATATCCATCAGTCATTCCCCTGTGATTGACTTTCACTATTTGCCCTTTTCCCAGGCCACAGGCTCATAGGAAAACTTCTTGCAACAAAAGCAGCACTGTTAGTCAATTCTGAGACTCTGGTTTCTGCTGCCAGTTCCAAGGACAAGCTGGCATCTTGTGACCTCTAATAAGTGACCTCTAATAAATTGGTGGGTGATACATCTCTTAGCTGTTTAGGCAGGATGGCTGTCTGCGTTTTCAAGAGAGTCTTGAAAAAGGCTAAAATCAGTCCCCTGCACATAATAAAACTGGAGATTCCTTTCTGCAGACCTTTAAGGTCAGCTTTATTCTTGGAAGGAGTTTCAGGCCACAGATTGGGCAAGCTTTATATTTTTAACAAGGATAATCCCAATGTACTCTGAAAAATTTTGATACAGTAGGCCCTTCTCTTACTTCAGACTGGGCACTGGGCAGGAAAGTTGGTTCCTGCAAATACTTGGATCCCTATTTATATGCACAGGCTATATTGCACAAAGATTATACCCAAAATGAAGCAGCTAAACCTATTCATCACACCACATGGCAAACCACTGTACATCTTGTTCTTTGAAAGAATCATAGCATAACTTAGGAAAAGGATAAATTATGCTGTTCTTCTTTCAAAGAGTTGCCTTTCCCATTAGCCAGCATATGTGCTAAGTGAAAGAAGATAGGAGGGGGTATGCCTACATGTTGAACACTTAAGGATTTATTTATTGCACTCTTACTCAGTCTGGCATTAGACAAGAGACAGTAATTTGCCAACAAGGTCATGATCCTACTCATTTTATATACAATAATAATAATAATAAAATAATACATATAGTAATTACTATTAATTCTGTGTAAGTGTGCAGAACCAGTTTTTTCCAGCAGTCATTTTTCAACAAGCCTATTTTATTTATCAGTGGGCATTCAACAGTTCAGTAACTCAGTGTTATCTCTGATTCCAGTTAGTATTAGGAAGACTTGACTAAATGTGTACGTGGAAGGGGTATTGAATGTGGTGAGGAAACAAAACAGTAGTCCCTGAGAAATACTGCATGGATAACATCAGAACTGCCTTTTCTCCTACCTATTTTTCAGTCCTCAGGCTCAATATCTGAGCCAGATCAGCCGTGTTAGCATAGTTTGCCTGCCTGCTTGGAGAAGAATGTGAGCAAAATGCCTGTAAAGGCTTCTGTGACTGTACAAAATGAAGGTGCTTTTCCAGCTTCCCACTGGTGATTAATGAAACAGTTTTGTTTTCTGAGATAAACATCACTGTAACCGAACCTGACAATGCTTCCTTCATTTGAATATTTTTGTGAACTCAAAAGGAATCATTTACCATGTCTTTTTGGAAAAATAATCCTTTAATCTTTAAAAGGCACAAGGCTGCAAGAAAGCAGTAAAATCTGCTGAGAAGTGTATCCTCCAGACTACTGCACTGATTGCTGCCCACAAACGCCTTGCTGAAACCCTCTCTTTTTCAAAAGTTGCCTTGTTTTGTACCTTCAAAATTATCAGCACTTGGAAAAGTCTTGTTAAATATGAAAAAATTCCTGTTTCCCTTTAGCCTTAACAATGTTTCAGATACTGATTAAAAAGGGAACTCTCCGTTTATTCCTGAAGTCGGTAAGAAATATTATGGAAAATTGTGTTAACTCTTGCAAATCCCTCTACAACTATAAAAGTACAAATGAGATCGTCCCTGCTGTTTCAGTCAGGCCTATGAACCTCAGAGCAATAGGATATTTATAAGAAAATTCCAGACATAGCAGTGGTGCCGTGATCCATATGACCCAAAGTTTCCAGTCTTTGTCTATCCTCCTGTCTTTAAGGAAAAACAGAGGGGCGTAAAATGAAAACTTGGAAGATCACAAATCATTGTTATGACTCATTATAATGAATGATTTGTGCATTACTTTCTGGAGTAGTTAGGTTGAGTTTGGGGATAAAAAGTAATGTTCCTATATAATTTTCACCACTTTATGCCAATTTTCAAGCAGCTGTCTTTCCTGAAGCAACAATGATCTTTTTCTCCACACCATCCTGGGTAATGAGCAGGTTTTTTCAGCTGGAAGAGTTTGTTGTGATATAAAGGTGCAGCCTTACACGGCTGTTGTCAAGACCCTGTCAGTGTTTCCACTACAGCATTATTTTCTGTTGTTTGAAACTGGAATGTCAACTAGTTGAAGTTGAATTTTGGTAGTTTTAAAAAATGTATTTACAGGTAACAGAAATAATATCATTGGGTGGGGCTATTTGGTTCTGGAAAACAAACCAAACCAAAAAAAAAAAAAAAAAAAAAAAAAAAAAAAAAAAAATCCTGACAGTTTTGTAGCAACAGCTGTGATTCAACAACAGTTTTGAATATTCGAACTTATTGAACACCGCTTCTGAGCTTGGTGTGCAACCTGCATTCCAGACTCTCCTGAGTTTTGTTTAGCATTATTTTTTGTTCTTAACTGTTAATAGTATGAGTTATTAGAAAGATAAAAATTAATTTGCAGAAGTCTGAAAGGAGCTGCTGTTTTTCCATTACATTGAATTTGTGAGGACGCATTTCCTTTATTTTTCTCTTACCCTCATGCAGTGAATTAATAGAGTAAATTCATAGGTATCAAAAGTTTCTCATTGCTTACTAGGATAAATTTTAGTGTTATACCAAAAATTCTTGAATGTGTTTTTATGTATTTGTAGACTCTAAAAGAACTGGCAAGCTACAATTTGAACACACAGAAAACTTTCCTTAGAGTTAAGAGAATACGTTTTTGTTTTGATTTTTACAGAAGGAAGTGCAGCATTTCTGATAAATTGAATTTGCAGAATGCAGGTATTCCAATATTTCACTAGTTTTACTATAAGTCACCACAGCAGTGGAAGTCATAGTGCTTCAGAGGAAACTTCATCCCTAACTTGCCTTGTTGTGTCCTACTGTATGTTAAGAATTGCTGAGATCGCTCAGCACTGGTCGATAATGAATTCCATATAAGCTGTAATATTGGGGCACAGTTGGGTGGGTAACAGTTGAGTTTCAGTCTTTAATTCAGAATTTCCTTGTTTTGCTCATTTAAGTCTGTATGTTTCCTGTCACTTAGCCATACAAATTAATAGGAAAAAAAGTAGTCTTTTCATGGAAGCAGGACATGCAGAGTAGCTAAGGTCCATATTATGTGTATTAGCTCTTAGTCACTTAAAGTGGTTTGTCTGTTAATGAGAAAGGGCATGTGAGTTAACATTTTCAAATGCAGGGTATTTAGCTGTATTTTTCAGTAGAGTAAGTCCAGTTGTATCCTTTCCAGTATTTTAAAAATCTCAGCCACAATATATTAATGAAATTGTTTCCCTTTCAAATATTTTCCAGTGCAAAACTAACACTTCTTTCAGCAACTCACAATTTGATTTTGGTTATTTTCCTCTGAAAATGAATTTGGATTTCTGTGTTTGACCATTTCTTTCCTTTGGGAGAAAAGGTATTTTTTGTTATCTTTCTTACTTTGACCATAGGGAGTAAGTGTAATGTACATTTTGTCGTGGTTTGAAAATTTTTGGTGCTAAATCATTTCAATACCAAAGGAAAAAAAAAAATCAATCAGAATGCATTCAGCTGTGATGGGTTTGATCTCATCAAAGAACTTAAAATGTTAATGAATACTGAAAAGTATTTAACAACCCACCAAAAAATCCTCCCCCTACATTTTCATGCCAGAAAGCCACAAAAATTCTTCTGCCTTCTCAGGAGGAGGAGAGCTGTGAGATTTCCACAACGGACACTGAAATCAAAGCTTTGTTGAGAAAACTGTGTAGAAGTACATGCCCCTTTCTATAAAAACTGAAGAAGAAAATTGCTTTTTTCCAGTGGCATGTAGGTTTTTGTTACATTTTCTGAAATTGGAAGGGTTTTAGAGCAGCGCTTACTGTTTGTATTTCAGGTATGGTCCAGTAATGACCTGTAAGTGATCATGTGAAGCCTTTCTATGCCTAATCAGATACTGTTTGATTTTACAAAGCTGTGTTGAGATTTGCCTTTGCATCTCTTTGGAGTAATGGAGAATACCCTTACCTTTTAAAGGCAGCAAAGTTACTCCTCTAACCTGGTATCACTTAACTGATAGGTGAAATGGTCATACCTACATTTAAATTTTTTAACAGCTCTAATTTGTAGAAGCTCAGTAATGGGTCATAGATCACAGTAATGGCACAGGACATGAGAATTGCTTTCTGGCAAGAGGTCAAGAGAGGATATACATTTTTGTAATAGAAGTTAAACTGAGATTAAAAACTGGACACTTTTTGAGCAGGCACATGTTTCACACTGAAATCAGCCAAACCACATTCTCATTTTTCCCTGAGCTGAGACTGCGTACTGGGGTCTTAATATAACTATCATATAATATATGATATCTTGGGAAATGTCTTCTGGTCATTAGTTTATATTCCTCATCAGCTTGTCCCTTGTTTCTGTATAAGCTGTTTTGAAGGGAAACATATAAGACTTTATTCAAAACTAATGAAAACCAGATTTCTTCTATTGATATCTTAGGCTATGAGTGACTATTCATACTTAAAATCGTACAAATAGCGCCATCGTCTCTGAAAATACAAAATTATTCCCTGTGGTGCCATTTTGAATTATTTTTCCAGTTTAGATAAGGCTCAAAAAAGTCCACAGATTTTGGGGGATTGCTTTCACGTAGGAAATAGAGATTACAAAAGTTTCTGAAATAAACCGTCACTGTAAAAAACAAAATGCTCTTTCTACCATTGCTGTTTTCTGAAGATTCTTTTCACCAGTGTAAGTAATTGCCTCATACACAGGAAGATGTAGAGAAGATGAAGACAGAAAACACAAGTGGTGCTGAAATTTCCCTGTTGCTTTTACAGTCGGCACATCCTGGCTGACCTTGTTGTGTTGAGATCATGTGTATTGCCCAATGCTTCACACAAAATACTGAGTGATCTTTCAAACAGCTGTCCCTGTCACTGTTGAGATGGACTGGTGACATCCACAAACACGGACAAAGTCCAGGAAGGCAAAGGAAAAAGGCCAAAGGCCCTCTTTATTGTACAGGACATCTTTCGTAGAGTATTTCGCACTCGTGCTATATCCCATTGGTCCCTAAATTAACACCCCTCACATTATTGGCCTCATGCTACCAACACCCATTCAAAAGCAAACCTAAGTGAATGACAGCCTCCCCAGTGGGGGTGTGCATTCTTCATCTGGTGTTTATGATTCTTGCCTCTTGTTGGTGCTGGCTTTCTGACGGGTGCACGGCGATGTTCTTCAAACCGGTGTATGAGAGAGTTCCTGGCCAGCGCTGAGATTCTCCCGGGTAAATGCTGCAGATCCATGTCTGAGAAACTCTCTGACCAGGCTGTCAGCTTCCACCTGTCCCTTTTATGATCATTGCTGTCACCTAATGCTGTGCTCAGGACTTGTATCTAGGCAGCCAAAGCACAGCAGCTCCAGTGGCAGAACTGTACCTTGTAGACAGGCACAGCACTGGCAGAGCAGCCAGCAGAGCTGTTCCTGCCCCGGCAGGACTTGTGGGTGGGCTTTTCACACAGCAGCCATTCCCAAGGGATAACAAAAATGTGCACTGTTTGTTTCCTGTGAGGAAAGGCTGGTACTTCCAAGGAGCTGGTGGAATCCCACCGCTGCCAGTTGTGGAAACACAAAGGGCTCTGCAGGCCCTGGAGGCTGGGCTGGAAGAGAGGCAGCTCTTGCTGTGCTTGTGCAGTAGCTGGGGAGGACTCCAGCTGGGAGCCTCCATCCCTACGTTCTCCTCGTTGTTAAACACGAATTGAAGTGTTCTCAGTGTCTCCATCCATGAAATAAAATGGGACTTGCACATTCAAGAGGTTTCTCTGAATGGTTTTTAGTGTGGAGTGAAAAGGTTTTGGTTTCCGCTGATTTTGTTGTTGTTTAGAACTGCCCCTCCACACACAGAGTCGTTGATGGAAGTAGATTATTAAAATATTTATGGTTTGAACTTAGTTTCTGCTGAATTTCTTCCTTGGGAAAACACAAAATTATTAATATGTAAGTGACTGTATGTAAATATGATATGTAAATAAACTCTGCTATGACTAGTTATTTTTGTTATTCTTTTGCAGTATTACCAGGGTGGATCTGCATGAAACAGTTAAATGTTTCTGGTCTGTTTCTTCTGTTTCTGGTCAAAATATTTTTTAAAATTACTTGTAAAAAAAAATTCCTTCTGATGTTATAGCTACTGTAGGTTTGTCCCATGCACACAATGGAAGAATTATTGCAGGAGAAAATAAATCAGAAGAGTTCTTCATTAGTAGCTGACAGAATACAGCTTTAATGTCTAAAACATTAAATAAATAAAAATATATTTATTGTACTGATTTCTTTTTCCCATTGATATTTTTGATAGGATGATGTGCCGCTTAGCTTGAATATAAAAGCAAGGGAGAGAGGAAAGGAATAAAAGGAATATCTCTATAAAAGGAGTAGATATTCCAGGAAAGATGAAGTTCTTCTTTGAATTAGTGTACTTTTCTCTGGCCTAAGAGTAAGAGTGACATTCAGAGAACTGGCTGAGTACATCAGTGGAACACCTAAGCTGTTTTGTGGTGTTTAAGAATTTGCTGGTTTTGTGTTCAATGATGCAGTTCATTCAGGGAAAATATTTCTTAAAAATTGTAAGTTCAGAGTAAGCTCTGCATGGTAAGTTCTCATAACTGAGGCTGAAAGAGTTTAGACCAAGGGCTTTATGAGAGTTTAGATAAATTGCTTTTAGCCAATCTAAAGGGAGGCAACAGCTGGTGATGATCTTATTGGGTCCAGTTTGATCAGAACAACCAATGTATTCCATCTAAATCCTGCTGTAAATTGTTATGTCTGTTACTGCTAAAGCTGTAGCTTTTGCCATGAATGTACCCTTATTCAGATGTGGGCAGTTGCTTCTTTCTCATCTGATTGTGATGGTTCCTCCTTTTGCCCTACTTATTTTTCATGGCAATTTCTGAGGTATTTTTGTCAGAGACAAAGTACAAATCAGATAGCAAGAGGACAGAACAGGCCTGGATTACAATAAGGCAGAGATCAGGTGTGGAATGGGCACATTTATGAGGTGCAATGTTTGATAAACACATTTGCAAATGTGAGAAATCATCAGTTTGTGTTTGGTAATTTTTAATTTTACCATCATAGCTGATAGTTGATGTTCTAATGGATATAAAAATCAGTTCTGCAGAGAAAGCTTTCAGGGTATCTTTACAATTATTTCCATTATTACTATTCTTTTTTTTTTTTTTTTTTTTTTCAAATCCCAACAGATTCCTCTAAAATTCAAAGGTGTAAATAAACTTAACAAGCATCATTAATTCCAAAAAAATGAAATAGTGATGAATTTTGAAATAATTTTGTGTAATACTTTGCTACCCGTGATTTGGGCTTATTTCTGTAAAGCAGATAGGAACTGTAAGAAAATTTAACTACATAAATCTAACTACCATAATTTTGAGACAAATCTGTGTCTAGTATGGAGAATGACTAGAATAAGTTCTTCTTTACCTGTTCTTTGTGTTATTACTTCATAGTATTCTTATATGCTCTTTGCAGTTAAATAGTCACCGTAGCAATAGTAGAACACTCAAAGTATGACCTCTGCAGTAGCAAAACTTGTATCTTTTGCTTAAAATAATTAGGCTTTTTTTGTTTTGAAAAGTAATATTCAGCTCTTTAACAGCTCCTATGATTTACTGTTGAAATAAGTGGCAGAATTATACTCTCAACTTAGTTATTATCCTGTAAGTAACATAAGCAACTCAAAGAACTTGAGCCAAAAAGTGAAATAAATTATATTACCAAGGTCCATTTTCCAGTCCAAAGTTTTGGATGAAATTTAAGCATCCGTACATATCACTCATAGTGCCACCTGAATAAATGTTTAACTTAACAAATCAAAATCTTTTAAAAATATAATGCAAGTTGGTTTTTTTTATTATAAGCATGTGAACTGTTAAATAATGAGTATTTATATAAAGCTTCAGACTATACATTTTTTATCAGCTTATGCTGGTGGGGTAAGTACAGTTAGCGGTGTCTGGAATCCTGGGAATTACTGAAAGTGCGAAAAAGCTGTACGTTTTCAGCTTTCCAAACAACTTTAAAAGTTGTTTTAAATTTAAAGTTGCACAGATATTTTAATCTGTTTTGCTGTTATGCCAGGTAATTATCTCCTTTATAGCATCTAAACACATCAGTTCCTAAGTTTATTTGCTTTGGTGCTGCATAAACCCCAATCATGACTGGAAATGTTAGGAGCTGTATTCCAAACCGAATAGAACATAGGATAAAATCCCACTGAGATGTGCAGAGAGGGAAAATACAGCTAAGGCTGCCCCTCATTGGCAAGCACTGCAGCCTGGTTCTCTGAGTCAGTGTTCTTCTGTCCCTCTGAACTCTCTGCTTGAGAAAACAGCCAGCAGTGCTGCATGAAAACAGCAAGAAATTCTATCATTTAAGCATGAGGGTATGGTCTTTGAAAACCCAGTGGCAAGAATTTGATGGGCCTAGACTGCTCATATCACACTGTGGTTGTCCTACATAACTGGGACTTAACTGCTCATTACGTGCTTCAATCTAGATATGAAAATACTGATTTCTTCCTTTTAGAATCTAAGATGACTAAAGCAATGTCAATATGAGTTAGAAATCTTTCTCCATCCCAGGTCAGTAAATAAAAGGAGGAGGATTTTTAGGTAATATTGTGGTAAACAGGCTTTAAACATTAATGGGATAATGTAGTAGCAGACATCCACAAGATAACTTTGATGAGATATTCAGCTAACATGAACAAAAAAATTACCTAATTATACAGGGATGTGAGACAAATTTTTTTTTTTGGAAAGCACATGCATCTATTTGTTCTTCTGTAGATATTGGTTCTATTAGAAAAGACTACTTGGAGGACTTTTGCTGTAGTAATAGGGTCAGAAAAGCATAATGTGGATTGAGGATTTTATTGAACTCAGAATGAAATGCTGGCTATTAAAAAAAACCAACAAGGGCTGTGAGGAGTTAGGCATTGGAAACAGATGCATGTGTTTATGTAGAGTCATTGCTCCACAACATGATGGATCACTTGTTAAATGATAAGTGGTTCGGAGAAGTGGTGAAAGAACTCAAGCATCCCCTGTATTATGGAATTTCAGGCAGAGCCCATTGAGACTTATTGATCAAGGACTGTTAGAAAACCATTAAAAAATGCTCTCTCTCATGCTAGTAAAATAGCAATAATTTAGCTTTCTTCATTTCACAAACAGAAGTTTTTGTGCTGATTAGTGTGGGTAAGTTAAAACATTTTCATGGTTTTAGGTCGTCAGTTTTCAGTGCCTTTTGAACAGACCCCGAAACCTCAAAGAGTTTTACATGGTTCCCACTTTTTTACAGACATCCCAATCATGTGTTTTCTGCAGTGAATAAGGAAGCACACCAATGTTCTTTTCCTGAACAGTACCAGGGCACCTTTGTATCTAATGAAGCTACTGTTCATTTAGAGGGGACGTGCAAGACCAAGCCCCCTGGGCTGCTGCCACAAGGCAGGAAAGGAGATTGTGAGGTCCCTGATGGCGTGGGGAGATGGCTGTGGGACCTGCAGGGAGCCAAGGGGCCGGGCACTGAGAGCCTTGGCTGCTCCCAGGCAGGAGGAGGTAGCCTGGGGTGCAAAGTGCCTGCCACAGCTCTGTGAGCGTCCCAGGTGTGGCAGTGCTGCACAGCATTTGGCCCAGAAAGCCAAGAAGCAGGAAAATGGCAGGGGAGGAAAGCCAGCCTGATGCTCATTTTTAAAGTGATAAAGCTTGTTGTAAATACAATGTGTTGGAGTGTCCAGTGACCTCTGACTCTTCCTGGATGCTGGTAGTGAATAGGAGGTCACCCATCCCAGCCCTGGAAGAGCATCTCTGCACATATGGCTGTTCAGCATGTCACTGAGGGCTGCCTGCCATCACACTTCAAAATTGTAAATTAGATCAGAAGTTAGTGCTCCAGTGGTATTTAGAGGGGGATTTATCTTTTTTGGTCTAGCAAAAGCTGAAAGGATACAAGGCAGGCGTCCAACTTTCAAAAATGCATGAAATTCAGTGGTTTTGTAGTGCTTTTAGAAAGGAATGGATTTGAAGCAGAGAAAGCCATTACATATCCCCCAGTTGTGCTCATTCCTCTAAACAATCATTAAAAACAGGCCAGGTTGGGGATTTTTTTTAAGGTAATGCTTTAGGTCTTCTGTGTTATCAAGACTACTAATAGAGGCTGCCGCTGCTGTCTCCAGGAAAACAAACTTTTTTTTTTTCAGCTCTTCCCTGAGCTTCTTATAACAAGTGCTAGTGATCAATTAGCTAGTTCATTAAGAAGTTACACATGATTTTATTGAGGCAAGCAATTCTGAATCAAAGAACCCAATTCGCAGACCTAGGTTGAAGCACATAATTGGCATGTATTTTAGAATTGCTGTTAAAGCTATAAAATAGATTTACTAGGGAAGGAATGGATCCAAAAACCCTAAAGGAAGGAATATGTTTTTTGTGTGACTCAGTGTTACAAATGGACTCATTTATTACTAAAGTCTTATCTATATTAAAACAAATATCTGAAATAAATGTGAAGCTTCTTTGACTTAACTTCTTTAGCAAGAAGTTATCCTTCATCTTATAAAACATAAATTACTTACAGGATTATTGCATTTCTTATGCCATTATTTTAATTATTGCTATCAAAGACGTGCTTTTATTAAATCATTTAAATTTAGCTGAGAAGTTGCCGATGTGTAAACTGTAAAACAGAATTATATAAAGATGTTCACTATGTTGTTGAGATCCACTGTGACTCTGGAATTAAAGCCCCAGTTCAACAAACATGTTGTGCATGCATGATTTAGTGGGGAACCTTACACACGTGCAAGTAGGACATTGCTGAGCATTTGCAGGGTGAAAGAGAGAAAAGTGCATCATTCAAAGGATGTTCTAGGAACAGTGATGCTTTTTTGAGTTTACAAGCAGGCCAAATCTTGAAACTCGAAGAAAAGAGTTTGGATTAAGAAAACTTTCTTTTTAAATACTTGGAAAAAGATGTTACTGGTGAGTTTTTTCAAGTTTTCTTTAAGGACAACAAAGACATTTTTGATTTTGAGCTGGGATGTATAAACAATCAAGCCTTAAATATATTGAAATGTGCATAGAAACTAGGTTCTGTGATAATTTGGATTGCTTGGCTGCCACAATGTAAAAGCTTCTGTAGCTGATATTGCTGTTGGACTTTGTGTGATGGCATTGAGGCACTTTTTCAACTATTAGCCTTCCCAAGGGATCTTTTCAGACAAAATGTTATGCACCAGCTCTTATTGGAGTGTAAGCCTATTGAATAGCATTCTCCTCTCTGCCAACTTGGCAGCAAGTTCTTGTGCTAATAAAAGAGGTTACCCCAGATAGAGATCCCAGATGTGCCTGAACTACTTTTATTAGGACTATGGAGGGACTCAGTGTTTCCTTCTAACTGTTTTCAAAAAAGGTGTGGGCTTGCCTTCATAATTGCCCAAAGAATTGCATCACTAGATTTTTTTTTTCCTTCAAATTGAACAAAATTTTAGATGTGTTAGCACAGAAATACTGTGCTAACAGTATGGATGTTCAAAACAGTGAATGCCTTTTACCACAACACAAATGTTGAGTTGACCCTACTGAATTCTGTGAGAGAGGAGAAAATTGCTGTTTAACCTTGAGTTAAAAATACCTTGGTTTGTTGTCTCATATAAATGAGATTCAGTATTATGATCAGAATAAGTAACAATTGATGTTTCTCAGAACAGCAGTATACCTGTGGCATATGGTGTACTTGACTGTAATATGAATTATCCCTTGAAACCATTGTGTAGAATTATTATTGTACCTAGTGCTAAGACCAACATAGTGATTGCCTGATGTGGGGCTATTTTAGACTGGAACTGCCAACAGCAATATTCTTTTTATTTTTTAGTGCTATTTGGTAATTAGCAGTCTAGAAAAAAAGTTATATTGCTAAAAATTAATCTAAATATCTCCATTCTATTTACTTGAATGTGCCAGCTGCAGTTTTGAAACTGAAACAAATAGGATCCTCTAACTGAAATACTTAGTAAAATAATATAGTTTGTTAAACTCACTGTTGCTATCCATAAATCATAACAATAAGAAGTTTACAATCTTAAATCATAATCTTGATTTTCCTTTCAAGGCCGCAAGCTTCATGTTGAAATTTTTATTGTTGTCAAAATGTGAATAGAGAAAATAAGGTTTCAATTAGAATAATTCATTGCTGGCTTTTATTGTTCATCTTATTATTGAATTATGAAAAATGAATGGTGCTCTAATATCCGATCATGTCTCTGCTTGATTTTTGTTGTAATTGTGTCAGATGTAAAAAAGAGCAACATATGATAGAATTCCATCTCAGATTTTCAAAAGCAGGGTTCGACTCAAACACTCACATTAGTTTCAGTGGGCTTTGGATCAGGCACAGGGTTAACAGCTTATTTTTCAAACAACTAGAAAGAGGTGTAAATGTCAAAGGTGATAGCTATACTGTGAGTTCCATAAACTACAAAAGAAGTTACTACCAAAGCTCTATTTTTCCTTGGTTTAACAGCTTCTATGAAAACAGTGTTAATAAGTATATCAGGAACAGTATATAATAATGAATCAGAGACGTAAAAAAACCCTTTAAAACTCCTTTTATATAATAATTGGAAAGTTAAAAGTGACTTAAAATCCCTGACTTCTCATGCTGTGATGTAAATTGTATTTTTTTTAGGTTCCAAATTCAAAGAGGGAAAACTGATCCAACTAGTTACAAGAGCCTGGGGGACTGTTTTAGGACTATTTTCCAACGAGAAGGGTAAGAGTATATGTTTTTAAAATTGTCAATTTTATGTGACCTTTCTTAATCACCCATTTTCCAGACATTAGATTCTCTTTATATTCCACTCCCTTTTTTTTTTTTTTTTTTTTTTTGCAACTGCAAGAATTTGGCAAACACAGTCTCACATAATGAGCACAATTTGAAAAGTCTTGATTAGTGTAAATTAGACTCACAATGCCAATTTTGGTTGTTATAATATGTCAAGGAATGCACAGCTGTATAGAGACACTGTGCAAACCCTGCCTCAGTGTATTGCTGTATCTTCACTCTTGTTTGTCTTCTTGTCCTGGTTTTCCAAACTAGCTCAGGCTGAACGTATCACTTGTTTACAAGCTCTGATAAACTGGCATTCGCAGTTACCTGTGGCAGACAATGTTTCCAGGACCTGTGTAAGCAAAATTCCACAGCTTTTCAGTTTGACAGGATATGGAAAAAAAGAGTTATGTTCATCAGTTACTTGAATTGTACTGGCGTCATAAGGTACCTCTGCTCTAAGCCTGAGCTCCTCTGAGGGACTTGGGTTCTGATCCAAAAAAGGCATTTAAATATAGGCTTCATTTTATGAGCAGTCCAGTTAAAGCCAGTGAATGTAATGGGATCAATCCTCTGCTTAAAGTTAAGCCTGTTATCCACAGGAGCTCTTTGGAAGCTAGGTTTTAATCAAGGTAACTCTAATTAGTAAATCCGAGCTTTGAGTAGCTGGCAGGCTTTCCATAAACTTTTTTAATACAATAGCAACCTTTTTTTTTTTTTTTTAAATCCATATATCACAGAAACAATTTGGTTGGAAAAGACCTCTGAGATCATCGAGTCCAACCTATAGATCATGAGTCTGACCTAAATGCTCATCAAAATGGAGCTGTTCTTGTATATAGTGGCACAGATGCTGGGTATGGAGGCAGCATGGGTGCAGTGAGGCATAGAATTCTTGCATCCACAAGCTGCACTGGAAAAACAGAGGTGAGATGAGCAATGAAAATTAATAATTAGGCCAGTTTTGTTTCTTGCAAAGACCTCTAGCTAAGCTGTGCTACCTAAGTACATCCTTGTAGAACTGGATGGTTTGAAACGAGACAGTAGGGACATACAAAGAAGTTTCATTAAGGTGTTGAAAGAGGAAGTTGTCACAGCTGCCCTTTTTTAGCTGTAAATTCTTTTTGGATGAGAGATTCATGTTGTGTATTGTTGCTACAATAGACATTAAAAAGCTTAAAAGCTAAAAAGATTCCACACAAATGATAATCTGTGGCTTCTGAGGTTTTCTGGGCTGAGTTTATGTTAACTTGTATTGCTTCTCCAAAGAAAACTATGGAGGCATTAATATTTACAATAATGTAGAACTATTTTTGAATAGAAAACTAGTTTTAATATTTAAGTCAGTAAGTATGAAAAAGGTATTTATCTCATCCCAACTCACTGGTATTTGTCGTATCTGGAGAAAGATTCTAAATCAAGAGACAGCTTCCAAGTTAATTGATTGTTCATTGGTTTTTTTTCCTATGGAATTCTTGTGCCCCAATAGTGGAACTAAGCCACAATATTTTTAATGTTTTTATCATGGCAGGAATCTGTGAGCAGGAAAAAGAAGATGATTACATGAAAATATTATATATTTAAATCACAATTTATCAGTGGATTGCACAAAATTCCTGTTGGGCAAAAGCTAATACAGAGTTTTACTTGTCTGTTTCAAAAGGGGTCAGTGCTGATGTAAACAAAAAGCAAATTACATGAATACCTGTTTTTCTCCAAGAAATCAGACAGAGGCAGAAACTCACATTTAAACAGACATCAATAGTAAGCACTAGGGAAAAAATGAGATAAAAAAATCTCAGATGAATTATAATCTTAAATTTTGGAAAAAAATAAGAAAAGAAATCAGTTAATCCTGAAAAACCCGTTTGACTCCATGAGTCTTCCATTCCTGTCTGCACAAGTTGTCTGGTTTTCTGGAGCATGGTGATTATGACAAGTGTGAAGGAAGTGAAGGTGGAATGTGAATTATTTTAGTTTGTGGAAACCTTTAATCCTGATAACTCATTCCTTGTGTGACCACAAAAATATGCAGAAGAGAGCCCCAAGAAAGGGCTTCACTTTTAGATAAGCAAACAAAATCAGTTTATGAGGTGTTTAGACTCAAGTGTGTAAATCTGTGAGGAGGGTATAAGAAACTCATTTATGTCCCATACTGGCAGTATGAAACACCCCCAATGGTGTGTGACATGTTCCGAAAATATGTAAATATCTAAATCTATAGAGAGTTTAGGCATAAACGAAAGTGAAAAGAGCTAAACTAAACTAAAAAGGGTAACGGCGTCTTTCTCCAGCACTCTGAATTCCCTTTTGGCATCTGTGATTTTATGTTAAATTGACTAAAAAAACCCCTAACTAAATAAAGAAACACAGTGGGAAAAGAAGTGTTACTAATGGCCTGTCCCTGAAAATGTTTACATTTGGGAATATTACTTATGCTGATTTGTACTTACGATTTTCAGTAGCAGCAACGAAGGGAATCCAGAATGTCAAAGCCCAGTTCAGGCAAGACACTTCATAGTGCCTTAATTTTTTGACCTTGTTATGCTGAGGTTAAGTATGCAGAATCAGCCCAGGAGGTATTTCTTTTTATGAACACATATGCAAATGTTTCATTTGCTGCAGTTGCTCTTACTGAAAATCAACCAGTATTATGTTACTACAGTATGACTGTAGCAATCTGGTGATTTCATGGAAAGCTTCTTCATCACAAATAACAGCCAGAATTCTTTAACCACCCCTCTGATATTGCCTTCATTACAATGAAAAGGACAGAGGAAATAATTCAGTCCAACCACTAATAGAACACTTTCAATTTCAAAGAAACAGAAAACGCCTTTATCTTTACAAAAAACAAAACAAAACAAAAAACCCCACATGAAAAAGTCCTATAAAAACTCCCTTCCCCCAGACTTTGAGTATTTCTTTAGCTGGAAATAAATTTTCTTCATGGGGAATTAAATTCTTCAAAGAAGGATCCATCCCTTGAACTCCTTCCTTGTCCTACAAGAAGATGGGAGCCACAAAACATAAAATTTAATTGAAACTCACTAAACCAATGCTCAGTCAAGCAGAGCATTAAAGGTCACATAACTTTCTTTCACAGGGAGGCAGAACTATTAACTTCAGGGGTTTTTTGAACTTGTTTTGGGAGCATCCAGTCACTACCAATAGCACAGGAGCTGCAGTGGTGGGGATCCTCTCAGGTGATGAGCAACCTCTACTCAGCTGGATTTGCTAGGAGCCATGCAGTAAAGCTCCTCTGGTTTCACTTATGGGATGATGCATGAATTGACAGATCTTTGACAGTGAGGTAAACCCACCAGGAGCATATCTGTTTATTGAGGAGTGACAGCTTTATGGCCAACATAAAAATAATCTGATGCTTATTGGGGAAAATATTTGGATACAGGATTAACTCCAACCATTAATAGAGAAAACGTTTCATTCTCTTTAGATCCTACAAATAAGATGTTAGACTGTGTTAAATGATTGATTTTTATATCATCATGATCTTTGCTGCATTTGTATTCACTTGCTTTTGTTTTTGATAGTGACTTAGGTTGGAATTTGAAATGTAAGAATAAACCAATGTTCTAGCTGAATGTATATGTTGTATCTATATTAAAGACACATGGTGTTGTGTCTCATATTAAGAATGGAAAATTATGCCCATCTGCATTGTCTTAATCTGCAGTTACAGCATTAAAATGATGGATGCTTTTATTTCAAGTCTGTAAACAACTTTGTTCTTATAAACTTGGATTTTCATGGGCTCATAATTTTAACAGTAAATGTTCTGGGTTATAGTTGGTTTTTTTGAGAGGCACTGAGTCAAGAAACCTGTTATTTTCTTAGTCATTTGTTAACTTGCCTGAAATAAGAAGGGTAGTAGCGTGCTGGATTCCAGTTTTAGATTTCAACACTTCAGTAAGTTACAGCTTAAAATGCTTGTTAGCCTTTCTTAGAGCTAGATGGTCCTGGGAAAGTGCAAAACACAATTGTCATTAATTTGGGACTTCGTTACTTCTGCTGAGTTATTTGATTATTTATGTTTAACTTGCTTTGGGAAGGGGCAATTACCTCCATGTTTACACAGTCCAATAGCTTCATAATTATTCCTGTCTTGTTCTCAGCACCACCTTACCACTCTCTTGTACCTATAATTGTCTCTATGACCACACACACCTTTTCTTAATAAACAGCACCCTGACTCATACATTAATGAGATTAGGTCCTAAAGCTGCAGAAAACTTGTCAGCAATGGGTGGAGCGTGTGGGATGGCAGCCAAGACTAAGCAAGGAGCTGGATGAGTGCAGAGTCATCAGCAAACATGCAGAAGCTGCAGGGCTCCCGGTTTATGTGATATCAGCCAGCAATCATGCACCAATTAAGGAATTTGCTAGCACTCTCCTTTGTCTTGCTTGGTGTGTCATGCTAACAAGTGCTTGAAAGACTGCAGCAGTGCTCTTGAGGCCTGGCTCACCCACCTGGCTTCAGGAGACGCTGCTGCTGCTAAATGCCAGCACATCAGGGAAGGAGACTGGCAGAGCTGGCAGCCATGCAGGCAAGCACCAGCCTCTGGCACTCACCAACATCATCACTGACCATCCCTGCTCCCAAATAAGAGTTGCACAAGATACAAATACTGTCCTGCACCTCAAGCCTTCACCGAAATTTTCAGCCAGGAAAGTGTGACGTGGTCAGTCACGCCAAAAATCCCTTTTTCCCGGTGTGCATTTATAAAGGAGAGATGAATTTCCACTTACTGGAGGCATAAATTCTTGTGATGTCAAAAGACCAGACTGTCAGCTCTGCTTTCAGTGCTCTGAGGGAAGCAGAAGTTGTAGATTAAGAGGTTATTTCCCACACACACAGAGCTATCTGCCCCACTCCTTGGTTTCTCATTAGCCCTTCAGGCCAGGAGGAGCAGAAGTGAACTGGGACCCATGATTGCTTGCTGCATTCAATAATCTTATTTCTTAGTAGAGTCTCACCTACCCTGACAGTTTCAGAAACTGTGATCTGGCAAACTGAAGTACAGGTACCTTTTCTGCCTCCACTTCAGGGACAGTAACTTCCACCTGAGCACTGAGGAAAGTCTGCTAGCACTTGTACTTCAAGAGAAAAAAAATCTATGCATAGATCTGCCTTTCTTCTAGTCCTACTGGCCTGCCTCACACCTACACACTCATAATACTTGTACCAGCCTTGCTAAAGTGAGCCTGAAGATGCTAAAAAAAGAGCACTACACAACCAAAATGTCTATCTCTATGTCCTGGTGCAAGCCCATAGTTCATGGTATATTGCTAATTTTTCTTCTTTTCATCTGTCATGCTGTAGAATCATTCTGTGGATCACATTATTCTACATTGGCATCTTCTTACCATACTATTGTGTTTATTGCAGACTTCACTATTATATTATATCACACAGGAATGTGATAATTATTTCTGATACTCTAAATTACAGGTTAACAATATAATAGAATATAATCTAAATAAAATAATATAATATAAATACTATACTATTATAATCTAAAGAATATCATCTGAAACATAACGTCTCGATTAAGTTTTATAACAAATTGTTGAATTGAGACTTCTAATTAAAAGTATAAATGGCAGTGTAGTGGCTTAAATTGGGAACCTGTGTTAAATCTGCTGGCTTTCATGAATAAAAATGAATATCTTAGGGCTGAATCTTTGAACCCTTGTTCTTGCTTTGCATATCTTTAACGAAGAAATGCTCTGTGTTAGAAAAGCTAGTGTTCATGTATTTTCAGGGAGCATGAGCTTGAAAAATTTAGGTAGGGACATAGCAAGTTCTCAAGTTATCAACTATTTAATCAGTACATTTATTTTTTAATACAACACTCCTCAGCAAGTGCCCTAATGCCTGTGCAGTTTGGAAGACAGGATCCACATGGCCCTGCTTTCCAAATGACACATCCCACATTGGTCTCACATATCTGCAGTGAAAAGAAAAGTGATAGCACAGACTGGGTAGGTGCCCCACAATCAAAGAATTTCAGAATTTCTTCTGGCTAATCAGCAAGAGCTCCTTCTTCATAGTCCATGACATATATATACAGAGGAATAGATCTGCTTCCCCTCAAACTGTTCTTATGCCAATTACTTCATCCCTTGGTCTACACAGACCTATGTGCAGTATCTGGTCATACTGTTTGCAGTTTCATTTCATTGTCTCTACTTTATCTGGACGTGTGTCTTAAAACCATCATTTTTATTCTTGCTCTGAATGGGTGCTGAGCCGTAAAATTTAAATTATAGTATAAACTTGAATAAAGTAATCATAAAGGCTACTTATAAGATTAAAGGAATGCATAAAGTTAGACTGACAGGATTTCCCTGATAATTTACTATAACATTTTGATTTATATAATACTCACAAGGTTTTTAGATCAAATATGGCCACAAAGGAGACATCTTTTGTGTATTTATATGAAGGTGATGTGCATTGTGCTTTCCTTTGTATATAACCAGTTCTTAATCCAGTGCCAACAGTTTTAAGTGGCCGGATTCTTTTGCAACACTAGTGAGTCACAAAATAAAGATGACACTTGTTCTTTTAACCAATGGGTCTCAAAACACTTCACAGAACAAGGAAGTACCATTATCTCGAACATACAGGTGGGAATATTGATGTGTACAGTGTCAAGGAGATCTGGACTGCAGCATGCACACAAGTGGTTCTCACAGAGCAGCCTGACACCACGCTGCTTATTTGGCCCATGGTAGCATGTTACTATCAAAGCTCTAAGGAACAGGTGTTGGACACAAAATTGCATTATTTGATATAGGTTTCTAATTCAGAAGTTATCTGAGGACTTAATCAGCAGCTCATCTGATGAAGTAGTTGTCTGCAGGCATACACGGATGTAGTGGCAGGTTTAGGCCTGAAGCTGGATATCCTGAGTGCAAAGATCCTGTTCCAAGGACCAGACTGCCTCCAGAGTCAGCAGCATTTGCTGATGTTACTGTCATGAGGTTTTCATCATCCCATTCAGGCAGGAATTCTCTGCTCCTGACTAGAGGTTCCCTACCCCCATCTTCATATGTTAACGCTTGAAAACATAAAAAATGGCTTTGGAATGTGAAAAACTTTATGTGTGTAGCTGTCTGAAATACTGTGAAGTTGTAGTGGTGTAACTAAGGGCAGCATTGGACTAACCATATTTTTATTACTTATGGACACACATTTTGCTTGCAAAATTTAATCTGATATATATGGCAATGCAGTAAACAAGAACACCCTTTTAAAGAGAATCAATTGTGAGAATCGTGCTTTAAAGATGAAACACATGCTTATTTATTTCCCATAGGAACAAAGCACAATAAAATCATGGAAATCTTAAAAGCATCTTAGAAGTAAATGGGCCAGACATTAACTGGTGTTAGTTGTTATCATTTGCTAAGGCCACTAGAGGTACACTCACTTTGAGTGTCTGATCTGCATTTCTTAAAGGTTCAAGTTGTATTTTTTTTAAGTGTTTTTATAATCATATAGTATTAACCTTAAAGACATGATGTCTCAAGGGTCTCTGTTTTCTAATACTATAAAATAAATAGAACTCATTATGCCATTAGTATTTATAGCCATAACTCCCTGGAATCAGATGACTGCATCATAAGATGCTTATATTAAAGAAGTAAATAGATACAAGAACTGTTTGCAATCCATTTTAATCTATCTACTCGGAAGATCAATGGAACTAAGTTGTTTAGTCTTTATAAGTTTAACATTCAAGAATATTTGTCATTTTGCCACATTAGGTTCCTGACAGTTTCAAACATCGTAGACCAATGTCATAATAGTGCCTATAATAAACCTTCTGTTAGGCCTAGCGTGTGGAAAACACCACACTACGCTTTATCATCGAATTTGCTGGATGTGTTTATGTTCTCTGAAAATAAAGAATGTATCTGCCAGTTTTGGTAGATCAGGAGGATGGCCGTGAATTGCTCCTGCTTCAGTGACTGGCTCAGCACGAGAGACCGCAGCGTTTCCCAGCGCTGAGCTACTGTGGCATTGGCTGGTGCTCCAAGCAAAGGTTCGCTCCCGGGGCCCTGCTGGAGACATTTCTGCCTGGCACCATCCTCCTCACTTCGGGCAGGGAGGGACGTGGGGCTGCCCGGGAGCGCTCCGTGCCTCGGAGCTGCTGAGCTGGGAGCCACCCAGGGTTAGAGAACGGGGGAGAGCTCGGACACGCCGTGCCGCCCGTGTTCTCCTTCTCCCCGGCTTGCTTGGCTCCCCCAGGGCTAAATTCCAGCTAGTGAGAATCCTTCAGTCCAGGAGCCAAGCCCCCTCCGAGTTTAGTCACAGCCAGGGCTGCATGTCCCCTGAACGAAGATTTCAGGAATTACTGTTAAATGGTAAATTAAACTTAAGCCGTACTTTTGGATCATGCTGCTTTTTGGGGATCTGTCACTAAAAACCTTGCTTGTTCTGAAATGGTATCTCTTTAGTGCCATTCTCCAGAACTGAAACCTGTATTTGAAANCGAGCTGGGGCAAGGATGTCATGCCCAGCTATAGGCAGATAAAAAGGTCTGAAATCTATCTGAAACCTCTTTCTTACCAAAGGAAATAGCTCTGAAATCTGATGATGACATTGTCAGTAGTCAGCTGTAAGAATTAGCTATTTATCAGTTATGTAAAACTAGCCATTGCATTTAACGTTCCATCAAACACGGTAGTGGAGGCGTCGTGAGTTGCAAAATTAATTGCAGGTACATGATGTGTTTCTTCAAAAGACAAGTGGTTATTTACTTACTTCTCTGTAATTTGGGCTTCTGGTGGCTATTATTTGATAACCTCTTCTTTAAAATAAAAAATTCCACTGTATCAAGGAAAAAAAAAAACGGTGACCAGAGAACAGATAAATCATTTTTATGTCCTTAGAACAGCTGACTTCACACTTTTATTGCATTGTTTGAAATAGCATCTTTTCATCTGGAAGGAATCAGTTTAAAATGTGATTGTCAACACAACAAAACCAGCTTTCTGTTTAAAATGGCTGCTCGTGAAGCTTAGAACTACACTTTTGCCAGGATTTTCTTTACAGACTTTAGTTACTAGAACCAAGAGATTTTAGATGGGATGTTCACAGGAAATACCTGGCAGACAGCATAAAATGCAAAGTAAAGCATTTTTATTTCAGTTGTAGAAAGCAGGCCTGTGAAAATGAGCAACAATGTTTTAGGTCAAATCTTTGTTTTTCAAATAAAAGTTTCTAAGCTGTAGTTTGAAGTGGGTGAGAGAAAAAATTCTCATTAATTTTTTGTGTCCTGACCTAAGTAACCAAACTACATACACTTAGCATATTTTTTAGACTATATCTCATTTATATCTCTGTTATATCTCTGTTATATCTCTGTTATATCTCTGTCTAATCTGCATGTCTTTATCTCACTGAAATTCATTTCTTTACTGGCTACATCTGAAAACACGGCTTTCTCTCTTTTGTGCCAATCCTTTTAATTTCTGTAGTCCATAATTTTTATTTATGTGTAATTTAGACTGATTTGAACAACTAAAATTTTTACATTTGTAAAAATGCAGGTCAAGATTCTATGTCAAATCAAATACTTTATTCAGTGATAAAACACTTTGACTTCAGAAATAACTGAGGTTTACATTATATATATTTGCTTATTATTTTAACTGTAAATTACAAAGATGTAGTGAGTATGACAAGGTATTAGAATAGATGAAATTTTTTCAGTACTCATAGTTTTCTTGTTTTCAGGGTAGGTTAACTATGTATTACTTACAATAGTTTTACTAACAATTTTGTATTATTAAAAATGGAGGTATCTTCAAATTTTTTTTTCCTAATAAATTACTTTGTTTCCTTTTTTAATGTTGGAAATTAAATAGCATCGTGTGAGAAGTTTCTAAAATCCATCTTTGTTAGGAAGGCAGTTTTTTGTTGAGCCATAGAGCTGCCACTGCAGCAGTAACTGCTGGGTAGGCTGATCATTCATCCCTGACACCATCACCAGCCCCTCTTCTCTTTGCAATGTTCTTTACCCAAGCTGAAGTCCTCCTGTATATCATGCTTCACATTCGGAAAGAAATTCAGTAATCCAGATGTTGAGAATATCCATGCTTGACCATGGAGGAGAAAATATTCCTCCAAAACAGTGTGCCAAATCAAAATAAAAAGGCAATGCAAATAGCTATGAATATTTGACAGTTACATAGATTTTCCATGGAATGCATCTTAAATAAAACAAGATAAAATGGAATTAGCATGGAGTATGGAAATATTTTAGAAGAGTGTGTTTCTGTATAATGCTAACTCATACTTCAGGGCACATTGCATTCCATATGACTCAGAAAATCAAACTGTGAAAAATAAATAATTTATTTTGCATGTTATGTTATTGGCCTTGTCAAAGAAAATAAAATTCTAAATACATATGAGGTTGGGGTTTTTTTAGTTTTCATAATCTTTGCTTATGCAAACTACAGCCCGCTGTGGTTCTTTACCCTGTGAATATCAATACTAACTTCAATGCAATAAAAATAGTTCTTCCTAATTCCAAAGCTGTAGAGGTGAAGTGTAGTGTGTGTCCACCACGCTGCATCTCCTTGCAGGAATGCATGCACCCAAGCACAGATAAACTGCACCATTGCACTCTGTCTATCCCGCCTAGAGAGCTGCTTTCACAGGGAGCCAGCAGGCACTTCGTAGTAAACTTCTGAAGTTTTCATGTAGCATATGGGGCAGTAACTCTGACTGAAGCATTGGCTCCAGTTATGAATACAAGATCAATTCTGATGCTTTTTTTATATAGCTTGCCCTCGGTGTTTGCCTATTTTTGTGCATTGTAGCTCTGTCTGAACTTGCATTCGTGCCGTTTTGTAGCTGACAGTCATACACAGGGTGTCTCGGGCACACAATGATTTTTTTTAGGGTTTGTTTAATTCTGACAAATGGAATTTTTCCATAATAAATAAACACCTCTGCATAGGAGGAATTAGGCAGCCAAACCCAATTCATCTCTTTGCTGTTCTCTGTAGGAGTTAAACTCTGTGGCTCGGATAAATGCTTCTAGAATCCTGCTGCCTCCTAATCTGGGTAGGGGCTCAGACCACTTACCATTAAAACATTTCTTAATGAAACTCATTTTTTCATAATTTTAATCCCACAGAAATTAACTTTATATCATGACTTAAGAAAAGTCTAATTTTGATAAATGTACCTTCTTTAATTTGCAAAACCCTTCTCGCAACAAATTGTATATTCCACTTATATCTTAATTCAACTATTTTTCAGTATAAAATATTTCTTTAAAAATGTCTTCGGTATTTTAAGAGCTGATTTTCTACACCACTTTTATTTGGAAATATGATCTATCTTCTGTCTAATTTACCATTTAGTATATAGGCAGTATTTGTTATTTTGATTGCCACTGTGATTTAGAAGACTAAATCTGGCCTTAATTTTGTGGATAAAAGTGAATTACTAGCTAATTAGCATTTCAGCATTTGTTTTAAAATATTCTCACATAAATGTCTCTGTGTTTGAAAATGCAAAATAGCGTACTTGCATAATATTCCGAGTTTCTTATATTTATTGGGTCACAGCATAATAAAGTATTTCATCTCATTATTTTCATAAATGGGTATTTAATAAATGAATAATTTAATTTAAGTATCAAATTAACTTTGGTTTTCTTTAAGAAGTATGTAAAAGGGCAGACTAAAACTTTCAATTGCATTTTAAGAACTCCTGTGGAAATTAAATATGTTGTCACAATTTTGGGAAAAATAAAATGTCCCTGACCATTCATGTTAGTAGTTGCAAGTAATTAATAACTTTCAAAGCCGTCATATAACAACAAGAAAAATAACAGTGCATTTTTGTACAAATAGCAATTTCCTTAGGCTTTCTTCAAAATTTTATAATTTTAATTTTATCAAGGGTTACATAAAGAAAAAGGGGGGAAATCAATTTAATATGTTTCTGAGAGCAATTGTATTGATTTAAAAGGTGAAAAACTGGCTAGTGAGCAGTTCAGTACAGGGAAAGTTGCGAAATACTAGGAACCAGTGGCAAGAAAGTTTTCTCAGCATCCTGTTTGGGAAAAATGCAGTTTTTAAAGTAGGTCTTTCTAAGTTACGGTGAGGGAATGCTTGGAATTTTGTCTTTCTACCGAAAAGGATTGGTTTTCCCTTGATTGTCATCAGTTTGCTAGGTTGTCCTGCTATTTAAGCTATTAAAGTCTGGTGTGCTGCTTGGTCTCAGGTGATCCATAAAAAGGAATGAAGCCTTGGGAAGGTAAACCGTCACCAGACTGGCTCGGTGTATCAGCCTTCCATGACGGAAGCTCTTTGTTGAGAATTGTTGGCAATTCCAGCAGTTTCCAACCGAAGATAAGAGCCAGCGTTCTCAGATAATGCCCTCGATCACACACCTGATGACAGACTCCTGCATGCAAGTTTTTTCAGGTGCTATGTTTGCTCAGTAATCCTTCAGTGCCAGTCTTTTCTAAATGGTGAGCAGGTCCCGTCAGTAATGGACATCAGCCATTAGGCTTGTAATATTTGTCCTAGATCAGGTTACAGCTTTGTTACTGCAGTGTGATGAATGGATGCTGTTATGCTCAAAGAAAATAAGTGCTATAAGTTTAGCAGTCTGTACTAAATGAGTTGTTACTTTAGGGGCCTGATTCGCATCCTTCTGAAGTCAGTGGAAACTATTCTGTTGGCTGAAGCCTTTATATCAAGCCTTCAGTTTTCTTTCTCTTTTAAGGAACACAGCCCAAGGCTGCCATTAAAATGCAGTGTCTCCTCCTTCGCTATATGCAAGTTTACACCTCAACAGTAATTTTAGTGGAACTCTTACTTTAGCTATGTCTTCATGTTGATTTTCCCTGAAAATGTTTGGATTAAATGTGCAGGTGTAAAGAGAGTTGACCACAGAACTTGACAGATCACTCATGAGCTAATCAGATTGAAGGGTTCAAAAATTCATACGGTATTTCTTACAGATTTTTTTTTTCAGGATCCCAGTAATTCCTACACCGCATTTTGAAGTCTGTGCTCTGATTTTATGCTTTCTTTGCTTGTTGGCATAATTCTGGAAGCTACTCTGAACAAAGATGGAGTTAAAAAATCATCAGGGACAATAGAATCTGTCTGTGGCCAAAGTCTGAGTTGCGTTTCATGCTTTTTGCAAATTTTTAGGGAAGTTCAGATAGTACCCAAAGAGTGTCTGATTCATTAAAACAATTTCTGGTGACATAAAGATTTACCTTTTTATCCTCCAGGATATAGGAATATAGGTATGCTTACTATATATGAAAAGTAAGGCACTATTTTAAGGTGTAAGCTGTACAAGTGTTTCCCTTTGTGTGTTACCAGCCTTGTGTGGACAACAGTTTAAGCTGTGTAGGGGCTGTTAAAATATTGCTTCTACCCACATCCGTAAAAGGTCTGCATAACTGTTTAGTTACTAGCTAGAATGATTGCTATGGTAACTCTAATTTCAAATGACCTAATAGATATCCTGCTTCTGGGAGAGGAACTATCATCTTACCATAAGGTATATGGCAGTATGTTCTCCTTAAATATTTATGCTCATTTTTAACTTAAAATGGATCCCCTCAAGTTCAACCTGTAATTGCTATACAGACCTCATTTTCATACTCTAGCTAGTGGCAGTATTATATAAAGATTTATTCTTTCCCATTGCTTTGTAAATGTAAGTGCCTTCCTTTGTGCTACCAGTGAGATGACCTAAAATCAGATATAAAAAGGAAAACAAGTATGCATCTACAAAAAAAAAATGTAGGAAGAGAAGGGTCAATAGGAGAAATATGCTGGAACTTGTATAGCTTGGTGTGTTAATGCTGAGAGACTTCCTACGTGAAATGCATTCTTGGGGGGTATTTGATAGAGAAGGGGTCTAGGGAACTGTGGTGGTAAGAGGAGAAAAAAGAGAAGTAAAGAGTTCTGTACCAAAAGATATTATATAAAAATATATTCTTGTTGGTTTATGTTAGCAATAGTCTTTGTTTTTCAGTAGAGAGCAAATTTGAATGCAAGCTACATAAAGTGTGCAGATCCTGGTTCTTATTTCTTAGACTATAAAAATGCTTAATAACTCTATTAAAAAAAAACCAAACAAACAAACAGACAAACCAAAAACCCCTAAATCCAGGATCTTTGAGCAGTATAATCTGCTCTGCTTGCCTGCTCCTCAGAACCTTCTTTGATTGCTTCTGTGCCAGCTAAGTAATTTCACTCAAAATGAAGCTCACAGTGCCTTCCAGAGCAGAGCATGTAAATTTGCTTCTGTCCTGCTGGGTGATCATTATATATAGTCTACAGTGCCCTAGGCTCTATATAAACAGTTCACCTTTTCCACATTCATTAGTGACCTGCAAATTTACAGATTGTTTACCAAGTTCTTCTGCACTCCTTTTCTAAGGTTTTTCTGGCATATTACCTAAGCCTGTGTTTTAAGACAACATATTAAATTACACACTTCTTAATTTTACAGTTGCCCTAAGTTTTAAAATATCCAGCAAGACAAGCAGAATTTAGACACCTGTAATTCTGTCATGTAAATCATATGTATGGATTGTGGCAACAGATGTCTAACTGGCATTTCTACAAGTCTACATGGAAGTTGTATAAAATTTGAATTCAGAGGAGACTGTAGAAAGTACCTATAATTTATTGGTTAGTCACTGTCTGTTACTCTATTTTTCTTATATTTTTTTTAATTGCAGTTCTTTTCATTTGTGAAATCCAGATAGAGTTTTCATTGTCATAGAAAATGTTCCACCATACAGTGGTGAAATGTGAGGATGCCTGATGGCATTCCAGCTAGCCTTGGATGTCTACATTTCCTACCTTAACTGACCAAAGCTCCTGCTTCTGTGATTCATATGAGACCACTTTATAAACACCTGTGAATAGAAATTCTCTCACAGGAAGAAGCTAATTAAAAAGTGCTTATATATCTGTAACTATAACAGAAACATCTAAATGACACTGCTTGCCCATCACTGAAAAACAGCGAAACTAAGAATTCTGTTAGCCCTCAGGGTTTGCTACTGACTTCATACGTTTGCTTGACAGTATTTCATCAGAAAAGAAACTCAACTAAGCACCTATTTGTGTTTAGCAGAACTTTGCAATAACCCTTAAAAGTGTGGGACAAAATCTGCTTTGTCCTTAGAGCCAGCCACAAAGCAGCCTAGAGAGATCGTCATCCTAGGCAGAGGACACTTAAACAATAAAGCTGGCCAGAGTGCTGCAGGGAGGAAGGTGTGGTCCGAGCACCACCATGTGTGTCCTCAGATTTCCAGCAAGTCCTGCCAGGACAGACCATGGGACAAAGGGCAGCATGTTGCAGCTTCCAGTGTGGGCAAGGCACCATGGCTGGGAAACTGAAAGAACAGCTACTGTAAAGCTGTGGTATGAATTGCTCATGGATAAAGCTGCTTATAAAACCAGTCCTGCACAAATACGTTCCAAACTGAAACCAGAACATCCGTACCAATGGTTCTGGTGCTCTAAAAACCAACGTGTGGTTCCATCAACAAACTATAAGTTACTGTTTTTCTAAATCGTGATTATTCTTTCAGTTGAGAACAACTGAATTAGCACAGAGGAAACTGCTCTTTTTGGACCATACCAGAAAACTTGGATTTGATACTGATGAGACAAAAAAACCAAAAAGCCATGTCCAGCTAATGATAGGTCGTTAAGCCTAAAGCTCTTATTGTAAGCAAGATCATGCAGTTGCCAGGTGGAGACAACAGGTAGGCTCAATCAATCACCTTCTAAGCATTTCCAGATCGTGCCTAAAACACACCCCTATGATTGGGCTCCTCATAAAGTACAGTTGTGTCTGCTACATTGTTTTTCAGAAATAATAGCCTCTGAAAGATAGTCTTTATACAATGGCTTAAAGGGCTTGACCTCAAGGAACTCAAGATTCTTACTCCTTCTGAACAGAGGAGCCCAGACCATCAGGTCCCACCTGCTGGAGTGTGGCCTAACCACCATTTTAAAGCCAGTAGGAGGTGGGATGTTCAGTCTTCTGTAGCTGCAGTCAAGTGCCTGCTCTGCAGACTAAGTCCCAAGCTGGGAAGGATATTCTTTGCAGCACCATCTCTGCTCATGGAACCCAGTTCCCCCCTGCTTGTGGGAATTAGCTCTGTTGGCTTGAGCCTATGGAGTTTCATCCACCTCTTTCTCACCCAGCATAGCAACACATCAGGTGCCTGGGATTACACAGCATCTTGAACAAGACTTAGTCCTCAATTCTCTCTCTACCACCAACCTCACTGGGAGGAAGCCTGGTCTAACCACCCTCACTTGCTTATACTTATATTTGTGTTTTATTATTGGAAAAAGGACTTCAAACATGCCCAGTAAGGGTGTAATCATGAGTTGCTAGAGTGCTCACTCTAAGTATTCCATTTATGGGGGGAAAAAAGAATATAAAAACATTAAAAATTTATTTAATTGTTTATTTATGTATTTTTCACTGGAAGCTAATCACAATTTTTTTTCCAAAAATATTTTGTTCTGAATTTTATTTACTTAGCTGTCGAGTTTCATTAGGCATATAGATTTTGAACTAGATATTAGTCCATGTATTGGCGGGGATGACAATATCAGTTACAGAGGGATAACTGGAATTTTGCTCTAAGACTATAAAAAAAAAAAAAGAGATTGCTGATTCCTGTGGAAAGGGGAGTTATGCACAAAAGTGAAATTCTGAGAGCTGGTAACAAATAAGGACTGAGGACCTTCACTTAAAAGCTGATACAACATTTATAAAAAATTCAATACATCATTAACTACACTAAAGCATTATTTTTATTCATAATTAAATATATTTTTTTTAATAAATGCAGCTAATATTGTTCTTCCTGATCTCGTTCTGTAATGTCATTATGTTGCCATGGTGACATTCCTCCCAGTGAAGAAATGCCTATTTTACTGTGAAGAGATCAACTATCATTGCTTATGGAATTATAAACTGCACATTCTTCTGATTAGTCATTCTTAAGACAGGGTGCTCTGAACTGGCACCAAAATGATATCCAATAGAAACAGCTTTTCATTCACATTCCTTCTAAAATCCAAGGAAAAAAAAAATCTTTCAATATTCCTGGTAGTGTAGGAGTATATCACTGTAAATCTCAGAGACTTCAGCAACTGGAATAGAAAGTGTCCTGAGGTCACACCTGAAACAGAATTTTAGAGAGTAACATGTTGCATTACAAAATGAGTCACGAGGCCAGCTGTGTTTATATATATTGTGCAATTAAAAGTTGGTGATCTTTCTCCTGATAACAATGGAGTGTGCTGTACTCTGAATTCACGAGTCACATGGACAAAAATCCACTCTTTGGCCATTATCCAAAAATGACAATGACAAGTACATAAGCAAGTGGTGATTTGTCTTGCTCAGCCTGTGGAAGATTCTTTTTCTTTTTTTTTTGAGTTCTGTTATTTACAAAGTAATACAAACGTTGGGCAATGATCAAGCATAGAGAGCTGACTGTAGTAATATAGCATTGATGGACTGGAAACCAGATGGACTGTCAGATAATGAAGTATTATCTGGCAAGGGATTGTTCCTGAAAGCCAACATCCTCACCTATTTAGCACTCTGGAATGTCGACATATCGGTTACCACATTCACGAGGTGGTATGTGTTGTGTTTTAGAAGCCATCCCTAGAAGAGGCATTTTAATTCAAAAATAAATGCCTGATGAGAGGATAGAAGTGCCATTATTGTAGCACAGCTGGAGGAGTATAATACACAGCAAGATGTGAACCATACATCAAAATTCAAGTTAAAGAGGAAAGCATAATACAGACTACATCCAGATTTCTGCCTAACCAAAGCCATGGTTCGTGGATGCTATAGACCAGCTCTGCCACCAGAAGAAGTGGTGTGTGCTGTGTGCCCAGAGCTGTGTGTTCCTGCACATGCCCTTCTGCAGCTGGTCAGGAGTCTTGGGTGCTGGAGAAATGATTGGGTGCATATTAACCCGGCCACTTAGAAAGAAATGTGTTGGTCATCCAGAAAGGTTCCCCCTGGCTAGGTCATCATGTCACACATAGACCTTCTGCCATCAGAGTGGACACGCTGTTGTGGAGGCAGGACAGAGTGACTGGGAAAGAAAAATGAGGGAAATAGGATTATTTCTTCATCCACAGCTGTGCTGGTTTATCTCAAATGTGTGTGAAGCCAGAATTCAGGAACAGCCAAAACTGTTGGAGGTAAATATGGTAAATTTCAGTTGTTGTAGCTGCCACCGGGAAGACAGAGCAGAGAACACAATTCTCAAGGGCAGCTGGCTGGAGGGCTGGTGGTGGCAGTGCCCAGGTTTGGAGATGCTCTGGACACCAAAATGTCTCACTGTGGCTGTGATTATAGCATAAAGTGGAGTGCAAAATGAAGAAAAACAACATGAACTAGATGAAATGGTTTATTTAAAAGATGGCAGAGAATTAATTGCTAAACCTGTTATCAGTAACACTGCAGCTTACAACTTTGACTTTAATTCCACAAGCCATTTCCACTACCTGCATGATTGCTAAATTGAAAAGTGGCTGGCCATGTGATATTATCTAGTTAATACTTTCATAAGCCATTTTCTGTCATCACAACTAGGAAGCCCTTTTTCACGTAAGGAAGAAAAGTGGTACATGTTACTACTGAATGGAAAGAAAATGTCATATAAGTTTCATATCTTGAGATATGCAGTAAATGATAATTATCCTTTATGAGCACAAACATTCTCCCATCGTTGTTGGCATTATTCATTTACAACATCTAGAAAAGAATCTACCTAGATAACATAAATCAGATAAAGAGCCTTCACCTTCTATGATTTTAGTGCTACAATATTAAATACTGATTATATAAATAATTTCTTGAAAAAGTCTGTCTCACTCAGGAAACCAATATACCAAATGGAGCTTCAAATGAGCTAAACTTGATTTGTAGAATCATAGTTATCTTTGTGGGGTGACTTTTCTGGCAGTAGGGTGAATTTTCTGCCTGCCAGGCAGATGAAAGAATTCAGAATATCCCTGAAGTGAAACTAATACTTTCACACACTTTAAGTATGCATACCAAAATATTATCAGTTAAAGTCTCTGTTTTTCTCAAGCTTGGTTTGGGAATGCTTCAAAGCCATCATTATGTCTAGAAGTAACTGTATAATTCATCCCAGGCCTATCCCTTTAGAATCAGTATTGTGTTTTAGTCCCTATGAACACTTAATGAAGTTGGTAGTTGTTTCAATAGGCACAAAAACTGGTGGGGCAGTAAGTGAGAACAGATTATTGTTTTAGAATTACACCCAATTTCATGGTCACTGTGCAACCAAAGGCATTTTCATGTGACCAAATGCAAAGTAAATCGAGGGGATATCAAAATTGAGATTGTACTTACTATATCAACAGTGCAGACAGCATTGTCTTAGGTGAAAAAATGAATTGTTAAAGACAGTTACGTAACATGAACTCACAGACCTGTACCATGGCAAAAAGGATCGTGCAGTCCTAAAGCATGAACAACCAAGGTATGGTAAGGAAGTACAGAATTTTGTCTCTCTGTATGACTTTGGTAACACAGCTGATGAAATACTGAATTAAATCAACATGTTAAAGAAAATATTGAGGAAATATGAAGAAGTTTGAGAGGTCGACAAAACTGTACCAGCAGGAAGATAAATCTTGTGTCATAAAAATCGAACAGCTAAGTTTTTCTGGTTGTGAAAGATAATATTGAAAAGTTACTTGATTGCTATGGATAGATATATCTTTCACCCATAGAAAAAGTTTTCTGGCACCTAGAAGCTCATAGATTTTCAGCTTTGCTTACCACAGCCAGTACCTGGAATCTGATGTTGAGCAAGTGCAGCCTTCAAACACAGCTTTCTTTGAATGCAGAAAAACACTGCAGCAATCATCTGGAGGACTTCTGCTGGAGGGCCATTACTTAAGTCTTTACAAATATTATTTAATGTAGTTTCTAGGTGAAAACTTGCATGAGTAAATGATGTATCCTAAGGGGTCCCTTCTGAGTTTGCAGTCTAGTCTTGTAACTCATCCCCTGTATTGTATTAAGCTTTGAGAACAGGAAATCTTGCACTGCCCTGAACCTACCTTAACACTTGGACATTTGCATTAGAGTAATGACTGTACTTACATCATGCTTCAGAGCCTCAGCAAGTCACTGTCAGGGATCAAGAGGGATTATTTTTTCGTAATGCACAATTGACTAGAAGCATGATAGAGATGGGGTTTTTGTCCTTCCTTTTAAGCATGATTGGATACAGATGAAGATGTGATAGCATGGATTAGTTTTTTGACATAAAAAGGAAATCCATTTGGGGAGAGGGGGATTGGTTTATTGTTGGAGGCTGAGTCTTAGCTATTTACAATTTGAGGAGGAAGGAAGGAATTTCTGCCTCAGTCTGGTAGGGAATATCACAGTTTTCCTGTTCCAGGCATCATCTCTGGCTCTTTCTGTCTCTTCTCTGCATTCTACCTAGACTGCTGCTCATATTCCCTGTCTTCAAGACCAGTGCTATGTTTAATCTGTATGAGAACAAATACAGAAAAGTGAAAGGGGGTTTTATCCCTATTGAGCATATCTTCAGTCACCCTGAAAAGAATTTCAAACCATAAATGCTTGTTACACATCCATCACAAGCGTAACATTTTAGCTTCTTCTGCTCTTATCCTGTCATCTCCCCATTCCTTCCTTCCTTCCCTCCTTCCCTCCTTCCCTCCTTTCCATCTTTACTATAATTCTTGAGAATTTAGCATTTAATTCAGATTAGGAATTAGGCTGAGATGTAGATGATACTTTACTTTACCAGTCCAAGCACACACAACATGAACTGCTCAGTCACTCAGCAAGTAACAGAACAGAGTTTGCTCCCCTGGTGATTTAATCAGTGATGTGTTACCCTACTGGAAAGAAACCTGGTGTTAGGATTTTCTTTTTTGTTTGGTTGGTTGGGGGTTTTTTGTTGTTTTGCAAGCAAAGTTTTGGATCAAGTCCAGGCAAATGTAACATACTGATTTTATCCTAACCAGTTGGCACAAGTACTTCAGGATCTGGGGAGTAAGAAACTATTTCTTCCAGAACATTAATTCTCACAGGCCTTTCACTGTAACAAGTAATATTTTACTCTATCTTTTTAAAAAGAATAACTGAAACCTAGATTATACTATAACTAAATGTTAAAAGATTTTTAACACAAAAGTTCATTGTGCTCAAGTGGCAGATGTATGATACTGCTCCACTTTTTTCATCTCTATTTTTACCTTAAAAGATAAGAATTAATGATATACTGTGTCTGGGCCTTTGTTGCAAGACCAAGTTTTGCTGAACTTCTCTTCAACTCTTCATGCCTAGGCTTTGTTTGCAGTTCTCAACATTTTCAGTGACTAGGCCAGTTTAACATTGCATCAATTCACCCACTTCCAAGAAAATCTTTCCAAAGGCTGTGTGTACTTCTGAAAACATGAAGACTGAGGCACCAGTGTTTTCTTTAATAACTGATGAAAATAAAATGTTAGTGATTAGAATCTGTGTGGTTTTACTTGATTTGGACATAACCCACAGAAGAAGGGAAAAAAAAAAAGTGCAACTAAAAGATCATCTATTACCAGTGGGTAATTTCCTGGACACCAAAATGCAAAACGTCCAAGAAAATCCTGCAGCTCCTCACAATTCTCTGTGTGTGGAACTGTACACAGCTACAGATGTTTCCACTGCCACAGAATTCACTAAAAACTGCCAGGGAATTTGGCCCAGATGTGCTATAGAATTACAATGACCCTGGTAATGGTGAAACTTTAAGCAGCAAATACCAGATGTCCAGTAAAATGGTTAAAAATGAGATCCAAAGCGTTTTTTTTACCACATCATCACAAACAAATATGGAGTGAATAAGCTGAGAATCTAAAGTAGTGCTTTATTATTTGTCATCTCTAAGATAATTCTATGTGCTTGACTTCCTTGCAGTGCCACTTGAACACAATGTCACGTAGGAAAGCTGCATTCCCAGAGGCTTAAATAACTTTGAAAAATGAATTAATTAGACAGCTATATACATTAAACTCAGTACAGTGTTGTATTTTTCTGCTTAGCTCCTTGCTTGACTCATTTTGCTCGAAGAGTGACTGTGGCTGTGTGTGTGCTGTGCTGCTGCCTTATGACAGCTTGCCTGCAGCCAGGATAAATGAACTGCTGTCAGTGCCAGCCAATGTAGTTCTGCTTTAGCTCAAATGGTAGCAGGCTCGAGCTGCAGTACCAGGGCTGCATGCACTGCCTCATTCTGGCTCTGTATATGTGGTAAATGTACCTCTCTTACAAAGTACAAGTGCTCATTACATTATGAGGTGCTGCTTTATACTCTGTGGTTTCTAAGGGGTCCATGTAGGGCAGATCCTGGAGACGATGGAAAGCATTGCTTTTCTCTTTCCACTCCATTGATTATTTATTATTTTTCATATCCCCAAGTGTAAGTTCTAGACATTCATTGTCAGAACATGCTTTGGTCATTTTTAAGTGTGTCTAAAGCAAAAAATCATTTCTGTTACAAACCCTGAAGGAAAATGCAGAATTCATGAAAGGCTGATTGTGTTTGTTAGTGGTATAGATCTGTATAGGACAATAGACATGTATCAGTATTCATAAATTAGACTCACTGTTTTTGCTTAAAGCCTGAATGTAGCTCTACTCTGTTCTGTCTCTAGAAAACAAATTGTAACAAGATTTTTAACTGCAACTGGAGTTACAGCCTCCCTAGATAAAAAAAGCAGAAAAATATTAAGGGAGAACCACAGGTACAAAAAGGTCTTGGATGCTTAGAGAAAAAATTAAGGAATGTACAGTCTTTGAAAGCAAAGGGGTAATTACGTGCTCCAAAGCTTCTTAAAACGTCTTTGCAAAAGATGTGGTATAAATGCTATTAAAATAAAGAGGGCTGCTTTGACTTCAATGAGAGGTGAATCACTGGAGAACTGTCCATAGCTGTTATTCACTATTACATGAGAAAGGATAAAAGTTTGTTGACTAAAATGTATGTTTTTCCCGGGAGGAAAAACTCATCATAAACCAACCAGTGCATCATGACAGAATAAAAGTTAAGATAAACTACAGCTTTCAGAAATACTACTGCTTTGCAATTTATGAGTTCTCCATTTTTTTATTTATGCAGCTTTTTAGATGATCTTCAGCTGGCCTCAGGTGATATCCTTGTCTGAATTTTTGTAAACTAAAAGGAGAACACAAAGCTGTTGACAACACTGCCGAGTTTTAGGGGTTTTTTTGCTTTGTTGCCAGTTCTACATAGTTTCAGTACAAAATAATAAATTGTGTAGTTCTTCTTGAATTATAGACACATATTTTATTAAAAGCTCACTGGCGCTCATGGACTCTTCAGCAGTTTTACCTGACAGCCAAACAGAACCCATAGAAGAACCTACTGTGTAGTGCATCAATGCTGATCAAGTTGGATGCACCTTTTTTTTTTTTTTTTTTTNTTTTTTTTTTTTTTTTGGGAGCACTGCCTGTGGATGCCCTGCACTCCAAACTACTTTGCCACGTGCTCCTTCAAGACTTGCTACAATTCCAGCCCAAATCATTGCACTTGGAGCTCTCTGCCCACCCTCACCTGGCAAAACTGCTTGTAGCACAGAGTTTCTTGTCTTCCACAGCTGTTTGCAAGGAAGCAACAGTTACCCCCGTTAAGAAAACATAGATGTGTTCTTATGTCCTTGCTGGCTGTACTGTCCGTGGATAGGGTTTTCACATGTCGCTGCATCAGCTCTGTAGGATACCAGGCAATCACTGAGCCATGTCTAGTGTTGTTTCTGTCGGCTTTGTAATGCTCTCTGATGATGGTGCAGAGGGAAGTAGTGTGGCTGCAAATTGCAGTTACACTTAGATGTGTGGTCATGGATAACAATGCTGCTGTAGAGGTGTATTGGTAATCTCTGGCTAATCTGGCTGAATTCTAGAGCCAGCACAGAGCTGGTTACCAAGCAAGCCTCATGGCATGTTTGTGAGTTACAGAGAAAAAAAGATTCTTTTTTTTGGAAACTTAGAGAAAATTAGAGATCTAGAGGAAAATCAAATTTGGTCAAAAATTGCTTTCTCTTTTATATGTTGATGATTATAAAGGTACTTTTATTTTAAATCATAAAGTACAGAACCTTTCGAAACAAAAAAAAAAATTACGCTGTAGACTGTAAAATAGCACATGTTGTATTTACTTGAATTGCCATATGAAAAGATTTGTTCTTTTTTTTTCAAAGTAAAATACCTTCTATGCTTTTAAAAGTAACTTAGGAGGGAGGGTTCATTTGTTTTGTTTATTTAATGCCCAAGTGGCAAAATTTCTCTTTTGCAGAAGAATTCAAGTTGTGAGGAGTGCTGGATCAGAAGAGTATATTGAGAAAAAGAAAACATTTCAAAAGAGATGTTCAGGTTAAACCTGCTGAGGCAGGTCTGCTGCTCAAAGAACACATTGCAAGCTTTTTTAGAAAATAAATAATCCAGTACAAACTGCCACATCACTGAGAAACGGACTCCATTACTTTTTAAGGAAAAACCTGTCAGGTTTCTTTACAGATGTCTGTGCAGATGAGGACACTGTTGGCAGGTGAGACAAGACTACATAAAACAAGAGTAGATCACTGAATAATAAAAACCAATAATAATAACAATTAGGATAATTGGCAGTTGATATTTAAGACAGCAACTTCTACACTATTCTTTGCACATCTGCCTTGCCTGTTGATCTTGTCTCAGAAAGTATTTACACAACTCTGCATCACAATCTTGTAGCAGGATTTTCATCATAAAGGTCTATCCCTGGTGCAAATCCTTAAAAAATCTGTTTCTGATAGTTTAACAGTCAGAGTTTGTTTGGAATCCCTTGGTAAATCTTTGGTAAATCTTTCTAATTTCTTAGTCGTTTACCCTTACCGTCCTTGTCCATTTTCTCTTGGAGAAACTCAGAGTCAAGGTTAATCACCTCACAAAGTAATCCCATGACATCATAGTGCTTTATGTTGTAAATTGGGCAAGAAGGACAAGCAAAATGTCATGTGTGGGACTATCAGAGCACTGAAGGTAGAATCTGTTTGGAAACATTGCTGCATCTTGACTGAAAAGGGACTTTTCGTGTTTGAAACGTATTGTGATTAAAAAAAAATAAAAAAAGAAATTAAGTTTGTATTAACTGTCAACTCTTTTTCTTCTTAGATGGGAGTAACACTGAGGAAAATGCTGTAACCCATATGGTATTTTTAGGACATTTTAGGAGCATGAGGAGTAATCCTTTTTGGCATTGCTCCTGCATCCATGACTGTCAGTGTGTCATGTAGATCCTCACGTGACAGAGTTTTCTTAGGCAGTGTAACCTGGGCTGGGCTGAGCTGCCTGGAACAAGGGGCTGGAGCTGTGTGTGACACCTGTGCCCTCACTGTACCACACTGGCACTGCACGATGGCCCTCCAAAGGTGAAGGAAAAGAGCTGGGACACTGCCTCTGTACCCGGGGACAGTAGCTGTAACTGTGCTTTTCAAGGAATTAACTTTTTGCTGCCAAATACTTCACTCTCTTCTGATCATTTTCAAATTAGAGCATCCACATTGTTTGTGGATTTCTAATTGTTTCAAATTAGAGCACCCATTGTTTTGATGACAAACACAGGTATTTGCCTGTCTTTAGGCAGGTAGTTGCCATTCATACAAGCTTCCTGACACATCTGTGAAGATGCACTACACTACTACACGTGCAGTAGTGCCTTTCACTCCTGCATAGATGTGTCTAGATGCCACACCTGCCTGCCAGGTGGAAATTGAAGTGCCAGTATGTGTACATGTTCATGGTGCTGTTCACTGCCTGAGTAGTGCTACAAATTCTGCACACTTTGATCTCAGTGCCTATAGCACTTTTGCTCTCTACTGCTGCAACTATCAACAGTATTGCTGTTACAAAATCAGGGATCTTTTCCTTATTTTCCTGCTACAGGTACTGTAAAGGGAGTAAGAAAAACACCCCAAAGGCCAAGATGCTAAAAGATGAAGCCATATTGTTTAGTTCATGTTTATATATATTTAATGGTGCCCTATTATTTCTAATGCTAAAAAGAGTAGTTGTGAAGGTCTTTGAAAATTGGGAAAATTATGCATGATTTTTTAGTTTGTCAAATATATATCTAAAACCACTGCTGGCCTAGTTTTACTTTAGACCTCAGAAGATGGATGTGTTTATGGATTCAAATAATTGCAGACAAATTTTTGCACCTGCAGTTATGGTTGCCTGCAGTTCAGTTCAGTTTAAGTATCTACATCACTGATTGCATCTGTAAGTTAAAAACATCTAAGTAACCTAAATTACAAGCACAAATAATTGCAGGTGCAAAACTCGTACAAGCACAAAATGATCTCTGAATGTTGGTCTTCAGAATCTCATTGTGAGTTATTCACTGTATCATGAACCTAGATTCCTCTTGGGAGAGTCACTAATCTGTATAATGACACTGAAACCCTCTTGAATCTCATATTTAACTAGCAGATGGGAAAGAATACATGGCATCATATAACTCCCTAGGGATTATGCATGTGGATATTGAAGGGTATAGCTTATTCCAATGAAGGCTAACATTAACTTGCAATCAAAAATTTCCTTCCTGAGCCACATTTTTTCTGATGGAATTAAAACAAGTTAATGTTGTGTTTTTATGAAGTCACAACCAATTTAAGAAGAACATATTTCCAGGGCAAGCACTGAAATTTTGCTCATCTTATGACTTTTTTTTTTAATGAATCAGCATCATTTTAACACTGAGAAATGCTGTGAGTCTTTTCCAGAAAACACATCTAATTATCCTGTCTGTGATTTTCATTTTTTATTGTCAGATACAGATTTCTAAGCAGATAAGATTTCTACACATCTCCCAAAACATCTGTTCTTTTTTTCCTCTGGTACCAAAACTAAAAATAATTTTCTTGCATTCTTTAGCTTCAATAGACATAGGTGTGGAGCTACTTTAAAACAGTGACTGCCTCCTGTCATACCAGTTACAGCAGTACTGTTGGCAAAAGGGGGGGTAAAAAAACCATAAATTCTCTTCTAGTGTTTGAACAACTAAAACTCCTTCTGAACAAATGACACATTCTGCCAATCCTGACAATCCAAAATGCAATGAAGAGTTTTTCTGTTTCAGGAGCTCTAGGCAAAGCTGTTTTGGCATGTCTGTAGCTCGTTCCTCTTGCAAACAAAGGGGCAGCTAGAGGGAAAGTCTTTGGTGGAAGAAGTGCTGTCAGTTGTAAGAAATGAGACGCGTAGACCCATTCTATAGCCCAGCTAGTGATTACACGCAGGTAATTTTGTAAGAGCCCGAACCAGCTGCCAGTGATAATAACGCTGCCATTTGCACTGATTTCAACAGGAAATACATCAAACCGAGCAGCTTAAGGCCTTCTCAGCAGCAGGGGCCAGACTGGTGTTCCCTTCCTTGGTGCTGGGGCCGACCAGAAGAAAAGGGCTCAGAAGGCAGAGGCAGAGCCAGAGCTGTGCCGGGCCGGCAGCACGGGAGAGGCAGAGGGGCTGCAGCTGAGGAGAAGCAGAGGGGCTGCAGCTGAGGAGAAGCAGAGGGGCTGCAGCTGAGGAGAAGCAGAGGGGCTGCAGCTGAGGAGAAGCAGAGGGGCTGCAGCTGAGGAGAAGCAGAGGGGCTGCAGCTGAGGAGAAGCAGAGGGGCTGCAGCTGAGGAGAAGCAGAGGGGCTGCAGCTGAGGAGAAGCAGAGGGGCTGCAGCTGAGGAGAAGCAGAGGGGCTGCAGCTGAGGAGAAGCAGAGGGGCTGCAGCTGAGGAGAAGCAGAGGGGCTGCAGCTGAGGAGAAGCAGAGGGGCTGCAGCTGAGGAGAAGCAGAGGGGCTGCAGCTGAGGAGAAGCAGAGGGGCTGCAGCTGAGGAGAAGCAGAGGGGCTGCAGCTGAGGAGAAGCAGAGGGGCTGCAGCTGAGGAGAAGCAGAGGGGCTGCAGCTGAGGAGAAGCAGAGGGGCTGCAGCTGAGGAGAAGCAGAGGGGCTGCAGCTGAGGAGAAGCAGAGGGGCTGCAGCTGAGGAGAAGCAGAGGGGCTGCAGCTGAGGAGAAGCAGAGGGGCTGCAGCTGAGGAGAAGCAGAGGGGCTGCAGCTGAGGAGAAGCAGAGGGGCTGCAGCTGAGGAGAAGCAGAGGGGCTGCAGCTGAGGAGAAGCAGAGGGGCTGCAGCTGAGGAGAAGCAGAGGGGCTGCAGCTGAGGAGAAGCAGAGGGGCTGCAGCTGAGGAGAAGCAGAGGGGCTGCAGCTGAGGAGAAGCAGAGGGGCTGCAGCTGAGGAGAAGCAGAGGGGCTGCAGCTGAGGAGAAGCAGAGGGGCTGCAGCTGAGGAGAAGCAGAGGGGCTGCAGCTGAGGAGAAGCAGAGGGGCTGCAGGAGGGGAAAAGCAGAGGAGCTGCTGCAGAGGAGAGGCAGAGGGGCTGCAGCT
>VZTR01007888.1:140332-186563 GCA_013400775.1 Chaetops frenatus | reverse complement strand
AAAAAAAAAAATTGCAATTATTTTATATTGTCAGAATTAATAAAATAGTTTAAGTTATATTTTAGCCTCATAATTGCTTCTGGTTTAGATATTCTGTTTTACTGAAAATGCCTAGCAACTTGCAAAACAACTAACAGCTTAATAAATTAACACAAGAAGCCATTAAAGAAGCCACTAATAAGTACTTACTCAGTAGGTTTGAAGTGCTGCCCAGAGTTTTCTTGTGCTCCAAAAAGCACTCTGCTCCATACTCTTAACTTCTTAGGAGATTGAAGATTGTAGGGATGCAACTCCTCATTGTGCAAAACATTTTACTCCAGCTCTCTTACAGTTGTAGATGCTAGCCTATCAAAGTGTATTTGCTGTCAAATGCTGATCTGGTTTTCTTTTATTATCCTTTCTTTTGATTAGTAACGTTCCTAAACAAATACTTCAATACCTCAATTTTTTCAGATAAGGCATTCAGCTTTTTTAATTAAAACCTAATAATTAAGCACATCATCCTGAAGTTCTTAATCTACCAAAGCAGCCATTGTGTTAAGAGCAAATGTTTCTTTGTCTTTTACTTTGAAACTCAGAAGTTTCCGTAGTTGCACCAAATGTGTCTAAAAGCAGTTATTATACAGAATGTCTTGATTTTCCTTTCTTTCTTTCTGTTGTTTCTTTCTAAAAAGTCTGCATATGATTCTGGTCCTTAGTCTGTAATTAATCATTCACATTCCAGTTCCTTTACAGAGGAATAATATTTGTATAAAGTGACAGGATGTGACCTTGTAACAGAATCCTAAAGGAGTTCTGATAATGTCATCTTCTTGTTTGCACTGGCATTTTAGATGCAAGTGACATATGGCATTATCTCAAAATTATTTAATAAAACCAGGAAAACTAAAGTCCTATTTAAAGGCAAAGTAGCAGTGAAGAATAGATGGATGATACTTAGAAGAGTCCTAATAACTCATTTTCTTCATACTGTGATGTTTCCTCTGTCTCTCCATTTAATTTCATTTGGATTTCATTTGAAAAAGGATAAAGTAAATCTGACTGTGCTTTTTAGATTTCAGCATGGATTTAGTTAAAATACTAAGCCAAGTTTGATTTCTCCAACAAATTTGAGTCATTCATTAACTTCAAATCACTTTCCTTTACTCAAATTGATTAAATTGGCCTAAACCCTATGATATTCAATATAATTATAGAATCACAGAAAGATGTTAAGTTGGGAGGGATCTCTGATCAAAGCAAAGCTGACTTCATGGTTAGATCAGGTTGTTCAGATGCCTTGTCTAGCTGAGTTCTGAAATCTTAGAGGATGGAGACTGCAGCCTCTCTGTGCTCCTACTCCAGTCCTTAACTGTTCTACTGTGAAGAAATTTGCCTGATATCCAGTCCAAATCCTCCTGCTGCAACCTTTGCATGTTGCCTCTCATGCTGCTGTTGTCAGCCTCTGAGAAAGTCCAACTCTCTTCTGTTTAAACTTTGGATGGTGGAAGACAGAACTTAAATCACCTGAGCCTTCTTGTCTCCAGGCTAAACAGACTCAGTTTTCTAACCCTTGTAAATCATAAGCTCACAGCTCCTTTAATGTCTTACTTCTCCTCTCTCAGTGGGATGTTTTCCATCTAGTTCTTGGACATTTATGTGAGAGCTCAGTTTTCTGCAAACATGAGAATCAAGCTTAAATGTTAAACATGTGAGGGTTTTAATTAAATAGTTGAATTCTTTTATTATTTACATTATTCCTTTAAATTTACTGCTGTTCCAAGGACATCAGGATGACTTTAAGTTACCTTGAGACATCAGCTGTATTCTACACTAGAAGAACTCAGTGACAGAACAAGGCTGAACAATAATGTCCTTGTAAGAACCTGTATAATGAAACAATTCAATGTGAGACATCATATGCCAGTACATTTTTTAACATCCAAAGTGGAATTTGTACCCATGCTTTGCCCTGAAGAGAATCCAGCCTATCTCAAATTTCTGCTAATAACCTTGTTTGGCTATGACCCCAAAGGAAAAGTCACTGCTCCCTTTGGTCCACTCTCCAACCTTTATTCTTCTAATAGTTTTCCTCATCTTAACAAGCCTCAAGCTGTCCCTTCTCTACTGCCTAAATGACTAGTGAAATTTAGAGGAAGATTACATTCAGGCCAATGATTCTGAGACTTGAGAAAACACAAAAGTCAAAGAGGCATTTTCTAGGTTCCAGTAGCCTTTTTTGTTGTTGTTTTTAATGAACTTTTTTGAAAGCTTCTACTTATAATGTCATAAAAGTGTGTGGAGCATAGACAAGGGAGATTTTGTACTAAGAAGAAATGTATTTGTGCTACTGGAACATTGTATTTATCTGGTGTCTATTTTTTCAAGTAAAAATAAAAGTATTAAAATGAAGGAATTTAGCCCCTAGTTATTATTAGTTCGTTATTAGTTAGTTATTATTAATTATTATTATTAGTTAGTTAAGTGTTGAAGATACAGCTTCACTTTTAGTCAACTGTGTTCTCATGTCTGTCTTGCTATTTCTTTTTTTCTCTCTTTTTATTTCCCTTCTAAAAAGAAAGCTGGTATTTCTGGAAGATGAAAAGTCAAAGTTTATAACTTTCTGTTAGATTGAACTTGGAGAAAAGAAATGATGATGCCAATACAATGGTTAACAGATGAACTTTTGGGGCAAATTTATATTGCTCATGTGTTCCCAGACATCTTGTTTCAAGCATATATTTTTACCTTAGAGTTATTGAGACATCTGGTAAGTACTTTGGCTATTTTCTGTGTAACTTCAATTAAAGTGTATCTTTGCCAGATGGACAATATTGGTTATTATGTACACAAAAGCATGTTTTAAATACATTTATTCTGAGAAATTTTTTTTGCACAAAGCTATTAACTTAATACAACTGTAGAGGAAAAGACAAATTATGCTGTGTTTTTAAAAACATTTTGGGAGGACCTACACTATATAAGGTCATATGATACAGTATGAAGTATTATTTTTGCAAAATTGTACGTATGCTAGCCACTCTAGTACACACAGCAGCATTTATATTAAGTTTTATTGCTATTGATTTGTTTTATTTTAAAAATTATTTAAAGCATAGTTACTATGAAGTAGTTATTTTATTTATGACTCCAGGAAGCTATTGATTTTTAAGGTAACATTTTAAAGACCAAAAAATTGCTAGGTAATGTATTTCTGCCTTTATTACAACTATTTTACAGATCTGTAACACTATGGAAAACATTAAGGAATACCAGAAATTCCATTAAAGGTTAAGAGGGTAACAGTGACTAGAAAGATGCTGGAGAGAGAATAAAGCAAATTTTATCACAATAAGAAATTAATTTACTTCAGTGAAGCAGCTTACCCTCCCACTTTGTCAGACTTTTACCTCTGTAATACCTTCAGTTGTCCAAAAAGATAGAGCTAGAGTTTAACACTTCTGTCTTTTCTGGTTATTGTCAAGGCCAATGCAAAACTTTTAAACATATTTGCAAGATGCTTGCAAGACTAATGTTCAATCTGTACACTCTTTGGAGGGCAGTTAAAATCTAGGCCCAGTTCTAGGACCCCTTCTGCAAAATGATATCATAATCCCAACTGAAGATATGAAAAAATATCCATCCAGGCACCAGAGTATCAGCCCATCAGCTCTCAGAATTTAACATCCCAATTTTGCATTAGGTGTACATATTCCCTCTTGCTTTAAAAGAGGGGCATTATTAACACATTAACACCCAGTCCTCTGATGGTTTTGGTATGATTCCAGTGACTTTTCATTTGAAGCGGGCCTTGATTGAAACATTTTATTGACTTTGCCATAGGACAAGGTTCTAAACAAGTTCAAATGAAAATGTGGTGCTTATTACTTATGTTCCTGTCCACGTGGTTTATGGAATAGCTGTGTTGCTCTGATAGGTCTGTAGCACTGAACCGTGAGGGGCTGAGCTGGTCTTCTTTGGCTGAGACTCAGCACAGGTCACACAGTCTTTCTGTCTTGTCTTAAAAACTATTCCCTTCTGTTTCTTATGATTCCCACGTCTCCATTGGCCTCACTGCTCATTGCCTTCATCTCCTGGAGAAACAGCTTGCTTGTCTCATGCACGGGCAGATTCTGCCTGGAGGGATTGTAGCCTCCTCTGTGGTCACAAAATGCACAGACTTTCAAAGGATGCCAGCCTCATTTGAGCCACTTTGCTCTGAACTAATTGAATGTTACAGGGCAATGTTAGAAAGCAGACAGGAAAGTTAAAAGTTCTGGCTTTTTACTTTGTTAGACTGGGATGTGGCAGCTCTTGCACTAGGAGAAGTGAACCTGCACTGATGCACTCTTGGTGGAGCTCTGACAGGTTTTTGTTCTTCATTCCCATCATACCAGGACAGGAATGTGTAAAAGCCACTTTATTTTGCATGCAAAGATGGGCATGCTTCTTAGACAGATTACAGGACTCACAAATAGTGAGCTGTGGTTAAGGAGCCTTGTGTTGTCCCGTGTGTGAAAATTATGTGGTATAACACCTCCAATATTTTTTGTTTTACCCAGAATTCAGATATCTACTCTTTATAGCCCACAAGTTCTGCCATCCTCATGCTAGAAGATCATTTTCACTGCCCTCAGATCTGTCTCATGTGATAGCAACTGGACTGCTGTTGGCTTCAGCAACATTTTTGCAGAATATGAATTTAAGACATGGGGTTTGTTCTATAATCTCCTTTATAAATTTATCAAACTCTCCCCTACAAGTCATTAAGATTTTTCCCCATTGTTCTTATTGGAAGACTGTTTCAGGACTCTACTCTTGTAGTTGCAAGAAAGCTTCATCAGATCTCCAACAACATTCTATTTATGAGTATATTTTACTTTTACAGCTAATTACTTTATGTTACGTGTCTTCCTTTTTTTTTTCATTCTGTTGCATTGTCTTTTATGCTAAACTAAACAAGGAAAGCATTTATTCTCCTTCAGTCTTCATTCTGAAAATAATCTCTGAGTTCAACTTAATGGTCCTGATAGCCCTGTTTTAAATATGATGCAGTCTGAGTTGTTTTTTAAATAGTGGCCTAGATTGTGTGCTGTATTTCAGAGAACATCTTTCCAATAATTTGTAAAATGTCAGATGTACTCCTTCTTTAGAGTGTGTCTTGACCCATGCATCTCAGACTTTGTGTCCACAGAGAAGAAGCTGGGCAGTGAAAGTCTGTCTGCCTAAGCCAACAGGAAGCTTCTTACCAACTTCAGTGCAGTCAGAGTTATTCTTCATATCCTTTCATTTATTATGCTCTGATTTTTATAATAATTCACAGAAGGCATTTTTAAAATTAATGGGTTTGTGTGGCAAGAAATGTTAGGTTGCAAAGTGAGCCATTTGCAAATGGTTGCCTTTCACCGTGTCGGTGCAGGTGAAGCTGATCTTTGTTCCTTCTTGAAATTCAGATACCCAAAGAGCCTTCAGGGCATCCCCTAAGGAAGTGCAGATGCTCAGAACTTCGAAGCACCACTGTTTGAAGGCAATTGACTGAAAGATTTATTTGTGCAGAGAGAACAGAAAAAGAAATGTGCCTGTTGACAGTAGAAGATTATCAAAATGACACACTTTCCAACTTCAAAATCCACAATTATATCTTTCTGATGAGAAGCAGACTAGTGTTTGAGAAATGCAAAAGTGATTGCAGCACATTATATTAAGGAAGGGGGGGTGATTTCTTGGGAAATTTGTAGTATCTGCCACTATGTTTAAATTAATATATGAAAGTTAATACCAGAAGAAAAGTTTATAAATTCAAAATATGTCCTATATGATGTAAGTGAACTCCAACATAAAGCATTACTTGAATTGCACTTATGCTCCTATTATGCATGACACACTAATAAAGTCAGTTCTGAAGCTTGATTGTCTACTCTTGCACATCTAACACTGCTACAGAGAGTGTGAAATAAAAGTGGTTTATGTTTACTTTGCAGAACTGCATGCAGCTGCTCAGGATATGAGGCAGTGAAACTCCATTGTAGTCTGCTTTTTACTAATTTGCATAAGTAACTCATCATTTTTTTCAATTCAGTTTCAATCTGACTTTTATTCCCAGTTTCTCACCTTTGAGCAATACAAGAAGCTACTGGGATATGCATCATTACCACCAGGACTGGTATGTATGGAGACAGAACTTCATGTCCTACTGTAATATGTGTCTGCTGAACAGTGGGTCTCAGCTGCTTCCTCCCACAAAAGAAGCCCAAAATTAAGGAGTCCAGCTCAATACAGAGTTTTTCAAAACAGACTTGTCCCTTGAAAACATTTATAAGAATTTATCAAAATTGATAAATTATGTGTTATGTCAAACGTCCTCAGAATAATTCCCTACAATGCCATAACATTTGTTAACATGAATAATGACAGCCACCATGGAAGTCTGTATACAGCTTGGCATTCTTCATTCTTGCAAAATAACAAGAAAAGTTGATTATCAATATTTTTTCATTCATGTAACGTGTCTAGTTTAATACTTCAATCTCAAAGTACTATTCTCCAAGGCATAGTACAACTATAACAAAAATACAGATCTCAGTCTTATTTTAAAAACTTTATGAAAGAAACCTAAGTTATTGATAAGGAATTGCTGCTTCCTTTGAAGTAAATGACAAAACTCTCTTGTCTGTCAATGGAGTTAGGAATTCATCTCAAGAAATAACTGGTTTAAAAACAAAATGCAGGACAGACATACATGCAGAAATGTTTTTCAGCTAAGATGTAACTTGCATGTGTAATCTTCATTCTCATGTGTGGGTCTTAATTCTGCTGTTGTGCATTAGGGGTAAAATACTTTTGATAAGAACTACTGCTTCTTGTGGTGTTAGAATGTAAGGCATAGTAAATATCTGTCTTTCACAATGATGGCATCACAACTTTAGGAAACAATTGATCTATTAAGGCTGTGCTATAAAGGTTTTGGTAATTTCAAGTTTCTTTCAAAGAGTATTTCTTCCATTTACATCTCCCTTTAATTGCGGTGAGCAAATGGTCATGGAATTCTATTAACTAGGTTAAAGTTTCCTCTTCCTCTTAATTATTCCACTGGCCCTATAGCTATTTGCAGTCTCTCCTATTTCAGCTGATATTTTTCAGCAATTTTCATCCTTAGGTGTAAATACAGAGACTTGTACTTGCTCTCTAGCAACAGAGAAAGAACTGAGTTGAAGGTTCCATGGTACCCCAGCATTTTTGGGGGGGGAAGGAAAAGAGGCTGAAAACTTTCAAACATGCAATAGTTGCCCAAAAGCTGCTCTGATTCATATAACAGATACAGCAACACTTAGAACAATCAGGAGCCCCTCACATTTTTGGTGCAGTACTGTTACTATAGAGGCATTTTTGGTCCTGAGGTAGTGAGGAGAAAAGAAGAGTGAGGGGGGATTCTGGTCTAAGCCAGGCAGAATGTTTCTAGGTGCCTCAACAGACCTATATCAAGGCAACATTTATAATTAAAAGACAGATGCATACATTAGCACCATCTTCCTACTCAGTCTTATGACTGATGATGAAAGTTCCCATCTTACAGGAAAAATCAATTTGTTGGTAACACAATCTCCTCCAAAGGCAGTAAGACTGAAGTTTGCCACCACCCTTCCAACTTTCCATTCCTCTCTTTCTTGAGCTGTCAGGAGTCCCTGCTCAAATCCCTCTGTGTTAAGTAAGTTTTCCCTCACTATCGTTTTTTTCCTTACTATTGGTTTATTTGAATTTCAGCAAATGTACTCATTATAATGTATTTTGGGATTTTTTCAGCACCTATGGAGTTTGAGGATGTTAAGTGGAGGCAATAAATGTGTAAAGTGATCACGAAATTTAACTCCTCTGAATTTTCTCAATTGATCTAAACATTTTAAGACTATTTTTTGTTAAAAACAAATTAAGGTATCTTAAAATTTTGTGCCACGGTGGAAAGCAAAGCAGTGAATATCTCCATATCTGTGACTGAAATGTCACCAGCTTCTAAGTAAATGGAGTTAATTCAACCTTGCAGTGAATGCTGGCATGACTATGTGCCACTGATTCCCATATAAACCTTTCTAGGATTGTTACCTACTAGGTGAACGTTCTACTTGTGCAATTTGCTTAAGTACTGAACTATTTTAGTTTTTTACATGTACTTTTAAGGTAATATGTTAGTGTTATGTGCTTAATGCTCAGTTCAGAGATTTTATTTTTTCCAGTGCTGCATAACTACACTTATATTTGTGTTATTATTCAGAGTCCACCCAAAGATAACATGAGGACATTCTTTTTCCACTTTTTCCATGTTTGCGTAATAATTTGGTACCACATTTTCCCTTCCAGCTGAAAAGAGAACACATGAACATGGAGTGCTGTGACATTTTGTTTTGATTGTTTTGGAATATGGTTTATGGCTATTGTCATATTGTCTTCATGAACTGTCAGCATTTAATCAAGGGCTAAAGATGTTTAGTAATAGAATACTGCTGCATCACTATAGTCTTGCATCTTGCATTGTATCCCTCAGTTTCACAATCTGATGTAGAGGAAGAATTACTCCTTAATATGTAATTTTCATTTTAACTTTCCTAGGCATTTGCAGTTGCTGGCTTGGGATCTGGGTTGACAGAGGCAGTTGTGGTTAACCCATTTGAAGTAGTGAAGGTTACCTTACAGACCAATCAGAGTGCCTTCACAGAGGTAGGAAAACAGCTTCATTCTCCTTTTTCTGCTTTATTGGGCACAAAGCACTTCGAGGTGTGTATTTAGAGCAGAATGTCTATAGTATATTGGTTGATGCAAATGATTTTCCCACAAGCTTAACAGAAATGGAAAAGGAACAGACCCAAAAGACAATGCCTTCAGATATGCAGAGATGCATGCAGTATTGTCAGAGGCCTCAGCATCTCCACTGTAAATATTCTGTGCCTGAAATGCACCTTCATCCCTCCAGAGCAGCCAGCAACCCAGCACTGTAAGGAATTGTAATCCAGGAGTACAAACCTGAGCCCCTTGTGCACAGCACATTAGCACAAACTGGAAAATTGTTATATAACAAGTACACTGGTAATTTAAATTCTTGCTTCACTTCAGAGTTTTGCTATTCAAATATTGTTTTGTCCAAAGAAGTCATGGTGCAAAACGTTGTCCACAATTCTGGGTACTGCTGAAAGGGGAAAAGATTAAACTGGAAAACAGTGATTCATGAAAATCAAGTGTTCTCAGGAATGCACTAGCTTCTATTAATTTTAGTGCAGAAGATGTTCCAAGATAAAGTGAAGAGAGGCAGGAATACAGTTCCTTTTTTCTTTTCACAATGAATAAAAACAACAATTGTCAAATCGTCTTTTTCAAAATCTTTTGAGAAATCAGCTGTACCATGGTAGAAGTGCCAAATCACATAAGCATCACATGAAAAGGTTGGCTGAATCCCTGGTGGACCATGATTTTTGCATATTCTACTATTAAATTTTGACTGAGTTAATACTTGCATGCCTTGTAGCACTCATCTGCACGAATGGAACACTTTTGGGGGATGCACAGTAGAGAGATTTATGACCTGGCTATTTACATAATCTGTTTGGGCCAAGCTCCTCAAGGTACACTCTGGAAAAATACAGCTGCTGATTTGCCAGAGTAGCTGGTACCTACTCCATAACTCATTCAGAAAAGCATTTTCTTCCAGAATAAACTTTAAAATGTTTGGGAAACTCTGGATCGATTCTTGATACATGTGAAATACATTTATTTGCTGCAAGTGTCCAGTCTAGACATTTTTTAAACTTGAGCAGCAAAGCCACTAATGGCTTTGCTGATTAGCTCTAAATGCAGAGCATGAGTAAAATGTTTAGGATCCTGGAAGGAGAGAGAATGAAAGTGGGAAAAGCAATGTTTGAGAGGATCTGTATCTCAAGAAGATGATGTGATAAAAATGATGAACTAGTGAACTAAGCAGATATTCTGGATCTTTCTGCTTCACAGTTGCAAAGATGTAATTAATGTAGCTTTAAAAACCCTCTGCTTTGAAGTATAAACAAACCACCGTTATATTTTGAACAAACTATTCCTTGTAAAGTTGCAAAAGACCAATGTATCCTTTCTCTTAATATGTTTTGGTATTTCCTCTACTGCAAAATTTATAACAAAGTCTAGGGTTGTTAAGTTTGTAAATTTTAGGTAATTACTTCCTTTAGTTACAGCATCCCTTCCTTGGTGACCTTCAGAATGCTACAATAATCAAACTGTAGCTGTCCAACAGCATTCTGAGTTGTTTTTGTTAAGGTGAATATTCTTTAATTTAATCTAAATGCAAAATTTCGCAAAATCCAAATAATATCATACAAATAAAATTGTGACAGGATGGTATTTGGACTCTACTAGAAACCTAGTTTACATCAAAAATATTAACTATTTGCTCTAGGGGAAAAAGTCCAAGGGAAATTAAGTTCTTAAATCACAAGGATTGTTATATCACAGACCTACTAAATTTTAATATATCTTTAAAAAGTATTAGACATTCAAAATTTGCTGTGAGTCAGAAAAAAGTTCAGTGACTTTATAACTTGACATCAAGTTCTCATTAAGAAAATGTTAAAGAACATTCCACAGTAAAGCATGTAAACTCAAGTCCATTGGAAGAAGCATGTCCAGAGGTTGTATTATACAGCATGAGGCATTACCATGCACTGTTTTTCTAAAAGGTTTAAATAAAGTGTGTACCTATCCCATTGTGGAGCTTTCATACTACATGATGAAACCTAATGCAGTTCACATATTTCTTTGACTATTGTATAGAAATAATAAATATATCTTGTTTAAAAGGAACAAGGAAGAGCATGAACACATACACTCACACCCAGACTCCAGCACACCCCCAAAGCAAATACTCACACCCTGCAGTGACAGCTGAATTGTTCTGTGGTAGCAGATCATCTTTCCAGGGTTGGTAGATTTAAAGAGGAAGGCCACTATAAAGCACGTATCAGCCCTTTTGTAATGTGGATTGCTACGGGTAAAAATAATGGTGCCTTTTTGTTAGAGTAAACTGCAGGAAGGCCCAACACCATGTTGTTTGGTTTTCCTTTCTTTTTTTTATTTTTTTCCTTTCCCTGTAGCCCTGGATAACTCACTGGCTGTAGAAGCTGGTGTGATGATCCAAATCTTCTCACCTGACCTAAGAGTTATGATTAATTAAACAAATACAGTTTTCTGCTTTATGATAAGAAGAATCTGACTTCAGATTCCACTGAGTAGGTCTGTACTAAGTAAAAGTCAACAGATGTGTGAAGTGCATTAACTCCAGATGTTTGTATAATAAATTCCTCTGTCTAAGGTCCTTCCATCACCAGTGGTGAACCACAGACCTTCTATGGCTTGATCAGTTGACATGATGACACCTCCTTTGGTAAAAGGGAAGTGCTGCCAAAGAGAGTCCTCTTTGTTACTGAGGGACTGAAAAGGGAAGTCTGGTGCAGACATTGCAGGTGTCTATATTTGGACTTATTAATCCCATCTCAGGTGTTCAGCAAGTGACAGGCTTCCCCTCTGAGTCATGAGTAAATCCATATTCAAGAAAGGGATACCAAGGGATACCTTAATATTGCAGGTTGCTGTTATTTCTGAAAGATCTAATCTCCATTTTTGGAGCACAAATAAGGATGTTATTGCTAGTATCCCTGTTCAGTATCTCCATTTTAGAATAGATTCTGACTTGAATTCTTGGTAATAGATAGAAAAGTAAACTCTAGTAAAATATATGCAGAGCATTAACAGGATAATATTAGTTATGGAATACTAAAAACCAGAATGAAGCTTTGTATCAAAGATTAACTTGTCAGTCACCTAAACAAGCAGTCCTGTGCTGTGTCAGATATAGCACCATCATTTGGCTGATGCTGTTGGTCCACTACTGTGATGTTTTGAAATGGAAAGTTATTAAACAAATAAGTGTATTGAAATTAGTGGTATTCACAGTGGTGTAGTCAAAATTCTTCTATATTTTCATGTTTGAACCTCCTAGTGGAAGTCATGTTTTGCCTTTCTAATTATAGATTTGGTTACCCAGAGCTTTATGGGGGATTTTTTGGCTTCACGCTTTGGAGAAAACCAAACTTTATTCAACAACATTCTGAAAGCAATGTTTCTATAATGGTGCTAAAAAAATATAGAATATCAGAAGGGGAATAGCTAATTCTGAATATCTCAGTATATTCGAAAAAAAGATTGAAGGTGCATGTAGTCAGGCAGAATGTCTGATATGAGGCAATTTCTTTCTTTTTGCTTTCTATGAAATGGAAATCTGTTACAGTACTACCATTTTACAGTACTCCAGTCCTGCTTTCATCTTATTCTGCCATCAGAAAAAATGAGGAATCTTCTTTTAATTAAAGTTGTGATTTTCATATGGCCACAGGAATGGGAAAATAAAAAATATGGTGGTACTTAACATAAAATGACAAGAATTGGCAACACTGTGTTTGACAACAGGATGGAAACGATGCTATGTTTATTGTTTTCTTTTTGTAAAGATGATCTCTTCCTTCTTTTGCTTAACTTTTCTAGCAACCATCTAGCTTTGTTCAAGCTCAGCAGATCATTAGAACCGGTGGTCTGGGCTTCCAAGGGCTCAACAAAGGCCTTACTGCAACGCTGGGCCGTCACGGAGTTTTTAACATGGTTTACTTTGGATTCTACTTCAATGTGAAAAACATTCTTCCAGTCAATAAAGTAAGTCCTTCATACAGTGCAATAGACAATCAGATAAGAACTTTGACATATTAAGTCACCCTCTGTTTTTCTGTGCAAAGCTATGGTGTTTAGTGATAAACAGTGACTAACCTAAACTCTGTTTTGCAGAAATTCACAGCACTTTAATGGAAGCATATTAAGGACTTGAACTTCTCGCTTTTTAAGCAAAGCTGAACATAGTCATATTTGAATTATCATTTTTATGAATTTCCCTTTATAGCATGGTAGCAGGGCAAAAAAGGCAGCACATGAGATACAGACATGTTGCACTTATGTTGGGTATGTATGCACCTTTTTTTGTGGCAAACTGGCTTAGAAGAGAAAAATCAGTTTCCAGAACTTCTATCACTATTCACAAAGGGCCTAAGCTTGCAGAGGTGGCTGAGCTGCAATATGTAGGTTATTCTGGCCAGGCACTCCACCTATTTACCCAAAAGAGTGTTCAACCTAGTATTGAAGGATGACAGGGAAGTTTCATCCTTATGGGAGACAGACAGTCCAAAACAGGATGTAAAGGGTCATGCACCAGGACTTTATGTCATTTATAATTTAAAAAGAAATAATCATTGTATCTGTAATTTCACTTAAAGAAATTTTGATAGTCCTATATTACTTTAAATAACAAAGGAAGCAAACATGCCCTTTACAACAAAAGGAAATTTTGCTAATGAAAACCTGGTAATATCAGAAACTTTCTAAATGACTGTGTGAGAAACAACTAATGGTTTATTGATGATTCCAGTATGCTACTTATTGAAGTCTGTTTTCACTAGTGTGATTTTTAGCTGGATGACAGTTAAACAGTCATAGGTGTAATATGTAGTGAAATACATGTAAGAAGGTGCAATTCACATCAAAAGGGATCGGTTTCTATTCCCAGATGAAGTAACACCTTTTTTTCTGCACTTCTGAGCAGCCTGGTATTTTTGTTGGCAGCGTTGTGTAAATGGAGAAAAGCTCCACTTCTTATTTGCAGATTATTACAGTAAATTGGATTGTTCAAGAGCAGCTGACCCACAAGTTTCTGCAAGTTTCTTACAGTGTATCTAAGCATATTTTACAGTGTACTTTAGTCATACATTCTAAAAAGTCAAGGGCACAAGCATAGCTTGATACTGAGATAGGAGTGAACACTTCTGTGTTGATCAAAAGATTAAAAAATTATAATCACTCTGCAGAAAATTCAGAAAAATATGCAGGTAAGGACAGAGACTGGTGTGCAGCTTCTATGGGAATAATGGGAAATGTTCTTGTGTAGGAATTGAATAGTAATAGTATTTGGCTTAAGCATGCTTTCCTAGCCTTTCAGATTTTAAAAAACAGGAAACAAGTATGATGTTATTAGAAAGATTCGGAGCTTTATGATCTAAAGAAAATTAGTACTTCATACGGATTTTATATGACACAGAAAAATTTTAACATCTACAACATGGGTTTAAATATGGGTAGAAAACAAAAGAGAAATTACTTCAATGTCAGCCAGTGGCCCAGCTGTCCTCAAATATTAGCAAAATCAAAAGGCAGTTTAATCAGTGTGGGATTAACTGCAAGTAAGTGGGGAGGTTTGCCTTGTGCTTGACCAGTGCACAGTGGCTGCATCTGTGCTAGTAAATTGAGCAGCAACCCCGACACTGAGCCATCTGTACTGTTAAACATTCCCTGGCACAGCACAGTTCCTGGGGCTGGCTTAGGAGCTAGTGAAGGCAAGGAACCCTTCCCCATGGGCTTCTTTCATGCAGCCAGTCTGTTCTGAATGGTAATTGCATTCTGTGGTGCTAATAAACCTAAGAGGACTCTCTAGGCCAGCCAGCATCAGTGCCATAGTCTGTGCAGACAGATTTAGCCAGTAATTCTGATCAAACTCCCATTAAAATCAATGCAAAATCTACACTGAATTGAAGAAGACGTAGATCAGGCCTCATCTGGCTGGTGCTAGCTATGTCTCAGGTACTTACATGCATTGAATTTCACTTCAGTGACTGCTAAATGGAAGTATTTAACAATCATTTGTGACCTGTAACTTAAACCTCTTCTGTCGGTGGGCAGGTGCCAGAGGCTTAGAGTTATCAAACTTGTACAAGGAATTTGGTACAAGCTGGTTTGCAGCTAGCCTGAGAAATATTAAACAGTTGTTAACTTGTCTAGATTTCTCACATACTTGATTTTGTTAGAAAATCTAGTTTGTTAACTTCGTATATATTTCCAGAAAATAAAGTCTTAAAGCCAGCCTTGTAATATTGACAAATATATAAAAATTGTAATATATCAAAATTGTGAAATAAGAATACAACACTTGTGAAATAATTTTGACTATTGACCATGTATTTGCTGTCCACCATCTGTAACATGAGTGGAAAATGTAAGAAAATCTCTGAATGAGCCTTTTAGCTGTCAGCTAAACTGCGCATTAAATTTTCATCCCAATTAGGGATGTTTGCTGCCTATTTTGCCAAAAACAATAAATCTTGCAGGTTGAGTGATCAAATTATATCAATGGCATGTGTGGGTTGTGAATGTCCATAATGAATAATTTTTTCATACGTTCAGTCCATTCTCCTAAACAGACCATTTACAGCCAAGCTTGTGCTCTGTGTACTGAAAATAGAATAAGTCAGATTTCTTTCAATGGCCAACCATAGAGAATTAGCAGCTATGCCTCTGCCCTTAGCAATGAAATTAGTTTGCAAATGGCATCTCCTTTTATAGTGCATTTCACAGGTGTCCAGCAGCTTTCGCTTCGCAATTTTTTATCACGATTAGCTGTGCTTTTAAACGTCAGTTTCATTGAAACCTTTGCTCACTACCACCTCCAAGTGGCTGCCACATTTCTTAACAGTGTGAAATTCCCTCACACCTGTTGAAAGCACGCTTCGAAATGTGGCAAACTGCAAGGCTCATTTCAAGCTGGGCACTGCCAGCCCCAGCCAGCACAGATGTGCCTCCTGTTACAAGGGCTGCTGCATCAGACCAGGGGTGCTGAGCAGTGCATTGTCTTGTAAGAGAAAGGGGCTCTCAACTTCTGTAGGCAGAAATGGGCTGTTCAGCTTGGTGAGTAAGTAGAATAGCAGACAATAATTTTATTTTCGTGGCTTTCAGATCCGTGCCAACATGGAAGTTCTATGTAGGGAGAGAGAGTGAGAAGTGGATGCGGTGCAATGGGCTTGAAGAAATAGTAAGCCAAGGTGATTTAGGAGACTAGATCAGAATGGGTAGTGGAATAACCTCAGAGTTACAGGTTTCAGGATGACCTGGGGGTTAAAAAAATTAAAAATTGAAGTTCTGTATCCACCACAACATAACAAGTCACCCATTGTTCTGGACTCGCCTCTATGAGGTGTCCTGTGGCTTTTGAAATGACAGCCTGTGCAGTTTAAAGACTTCAGCCCAGGTCATCACCATCAAAACATGTTGCATCCAAGGAGGAATATCTGTTGCTACTTCATCTGTTCCTGCACTGTGGTATTTCTGTAGGCAAGACAGATATGTGTTTAAGGGGAGGAATCTTCAGTTAAAATAAAAATGTGAAGAAGAAACACAAGTTTCTTCTGTTTCCCTACAGAAATTAGGATAATGCTGAAACTGATAACCAGGTTCAGCCATAGCTAGCAGAGAGGCAGGCTTAAAAGAGCTGAGTTTTTGTAAGACATACAAATAATCATTTAAAAGGAGGAAAGATCCTACAAGTGCATTTTATGAGTGCCTTTCTTCCCAGTTCTTCTCTAGGACTCACCAGGGAGACCTGGATCCTGCCTCTCCTCTGGGTTTTGTCTGGGTGTACTGTGTTTAAAAGGAACTTGTGTGAGTTTTTTCACCTGTTCTGTGTTGCTTTCCTGAGAGCTATCTCTCACCTTATTTTTGTCTGAATATACCTTTTCTCCTCTGGAAGCTCCCCTCCCTCACACATGTGTGCTACTTTCTTACATTGTCTGTTGCCAAAGGAAGCTCCTTTTGGTGATTAAAACCAATTATCAGGCTGGCTAAAGCAGTTCCTTACAGCCTGCTTTGCTGCCAAGCAGTTAGTTACAGTCAGTGCAGCCTAGGCCAGGTCTCCTGGCATCTCTTAGTTTCCCATAGGAGTTCCTATGCTAATATATGCTATTACACTTTACCTTAGCCAAAAAGGACAGGAAACAACACTACTCCTTATTCCTCCTTACTCCATCTCCCTCTTGAGCCCCATAACTCCAGGCTACACCAGACAGAACCAGAGTTGACCAAACCATAAGCTTATCTTTTAAAACTTCCCTCAGCAGAGATGAAGATAGTTAGGAAGCTTTTGGCTGTGATCAAAGACTTAAACAGAGGTTTTGACAAAGTGCCCAGCAAATAAACAAGAGAGTGAAGTGATCTGTAGAGGAAAGCCCAGGGCTTTGGGGACTGCAGCTGATAAATTATAACTGTCTCCAGTGGATGACACTCTTACACATGCATGTGTATGTTCCAGATTTAATGCTAGCATTTTCTGTTGCTGAAAATTATGGAATATAAAAGAAGAAAAAAAGCAGCATTTGATTCGGGAGGAACTTACTGATTGTCCACCTATTAAAAAAAATTATTATAGAAGTAATGTATAAAAAATGTAATGGATAAAGAGAAATAACTTCTCAATTTTTTTCTCCCAATAAAAAGCAGGGAAATCCAACAGGACATGCATAGATAGGGCATTTAATAGTGATGCCTTCTTTTCTCTTTGTTTTTAATGACTATTGGTGCTCCCAGCATGGGGACTAATATGTGATTGCAAAGAGTTTGGTAAAAGGGTGAGATGATCACAGATTGTTATCCAACCACAGCCAAGTTATTCCATTGTGAATAAGCAAACAGGTATTTCACTTCCTTGTGGTATACTGTTTTGTGGTGTGGCACCATTTAAAACCATGTTTCCATTTTATATGTTCTGCTCATATTACATAAAAATGGGCTTTGCCTACAAACTGAATTAATGTATTTTTTTCCTCCAGTTTTTCACATTTATGAAAGCAAGAGGAGCATGTCAGAATATTTTTCCTATTGTACGACATATGAAACATATAATGGTCAGGGAGCTGTGTGGTGCAGAAATTAGTGACAACAGTGTGATAACTGCCAACCTCTGCTAACCAGTTATAGCACTAGCACTAGGCAGATCCCTTATCCTTAAGCCTCCTTCCAGAGAATTCTAGACTGTTAGGAATATTTTGGCATTGTCCATAGGGCAGAGAAAGGACAGACTTTGGTGTAAAGAGAAAGGCATTGCTTCATGATGGCACCAACTTGCACCTACCTGATGGACAGCAGATGTTCTTTTATCCATGTAAACATTCTAGACAGAGGCAGAAATTATGTTTGCAAATCCCTTTCTCAATTGGGAGCATTATCACAGTACAGTGACACTAAGCTATGCTTTTAGAAAAAAACAGCTTTTTATTTCTGACAGCTAAATTTATATTGAATCTGTTATACTAATGAAATTACCCAGGTACTACAGTGATGAATATCATAGAAAAACCTTTCCCTTGAGGTTTATGATAAAAATCAATTTATAGCAAAGCTAGTATTTACTATGGTACGTTTGGTTAGAGTCCAGTTTTGTGAATGTGCAAAATGCTTCAAAAGGTATCTTCTTTTCTTCTCTAGATACCAGAAACTTTGGCTTTATTCTATTTTTATTCTATGTACAGAATGAACAGAAATTTGTTTGCTAATATCTTTTTTAAAAAGGGCTACAATTCTTGTATCACAAGCCATTCTAATTCTTTTAAGTTATCAGTATGTTTCATGTTTTGTGAAATCAAGGTGTTGAGTTTTTCTGCAAGTAATAAAGAGCTCTGTTGATTTTGACATTTCTTTCTTAATACCTGTATGGGCTTCATCCAATGCATATTATGGAAGCTTTAATTTATTTTTCTTGTTGCTAATCTGGAAAGGAAAACTTCTTTCTTGGTTTATTTTTCATTCAAAACTGTGCAGTTTTAGGAAACAAAAACTGTCTTCTTTTAACATTATGCTGATGTTATAACACGGCAAGATTTTTTATTAGTTTAATGATGATTTTCTATAATTAAAGCATCTTCATGTCAGAGGTGAGCTGCATATAAAGAACCTGATGGAGTAAAAAAAGTGTCCTTCTGTTGAAAACCGATAGCAAAACCAAATTATGTGCATAGGAAATGTTCTGGAACACCCTTCCCTGCGACTTCCACTACTTAGAGAAATAGAATTAAACCTGCTTCAAGGGACTTTGACTCCCAGATAAACTCCGGGTTCTTTGATGTCCTAGAAATGCCAAAGTAGGAGGTCTTTCTAAAAGATCAAATAAAACCCAGTTGAACTGTGAACCGCAAGCAAGCAGAGAAGTTTTTAGGTGCACTTCTAACCTGCTGCTTCTAACTTTTAGCGTGTGCATAGAGCAGGGCTCAGGAACAATCTGTTGTAAATTCTTCAGCCAATTAGCTGAGTGAGTTACCGCCGTTTATAATGCGCACAACGCGGAGGCTCTCTTGCCGTTGTGCCGAGTTGGGTTGTTAATAACAGGAAGCTAGCACTTCCCAGTACAGTGGATCAGCCTCATGTGAAAATAAATGTAAAAAACCTGGAGGGGAATGGCAGCAGACTGAGATTAGTCTTTATTTAATTTAGCATTTGGGGGTCCAACGCACAAATGAGTGTTTTAGTAGGCTTCATGGTGGAAGTTGCTGTCATTTGTAAAATATTCTGGCCAATTAGCTAATAGTGTGCTTGGATTTCTCCTGTTTTGATACAGTAATACTAAGTACATTGTGAAGCCCAATTATACAAATCATCCCCATATGCCATACCAGTCTTTCTTTATGAACTGTGTTTATAAATCCTGTGTGAGGAAATGTGTACTTCAGCAATTTAGACCATGTGTAAAAACATAGCCAATAGGATTGTCAAGAAAACAAGTTCCAGCATAGGAAATCCTAATGTGTCCCGCTAAAATAACACGAGTGTGTTGTGTGAGTTTTCTGATTAAATGCTTATTACTTTCTAGTGCTTAACCTGCACAGGTCTTTCCATTTCCCTTNTTTTGAGGAAATTTGGAATTGGGCTAGTCTCAGGAACAATAGCCTCAATTATTAACATTCCTTTTGATGTTGCAAAAAGTAGGATTCAAGGACCACAGCCAGTTCCTGGAGAGATCAAGTACAGAACCTGTTTTAAAACTATGGCAACAGTCTACAAAGAGGAAGGGTAAAACATTCTTATTTTAATAAATGTCCAGACCTCTGTTTTAGTTCATATGGGTCCATAAAACCACGTTGTTATATTTCAGATTTGATGAGGACCATTAAGCCACCCTGAATTCACATATCATTAGACCCCAATGTAGCATTTTGAAAATTTATTTTGTTATTACAAGGAGATATCTTCCTACTACATAGGAACATTTACAAGAGACTTACAAGATGATTATTGCATTGTCAAAATTGATGTTCCACAAGTAAATGCTTCATGTACCTCATGTGTAATTTTTTTCAACTCTTCATTTTGTAAAAGGAAAATATGAACAGAAAACAGACTATTTCTCAATTTAATCTAATTGTAATTATGCAGGCCTCTGTACCTTTAAAATTATTGCTGAAATAATTAAACTGAGGACAGATCCTTGGGATAATAATGTTTTCCAACTTCTAAAAATATTTCTCAAGCGGTGACTGAGTTGTAGCTTTGATATTCAATTATATCAGTCATTTTGTCCCTGTATGCAGCTGTTGTTAACGGACTTGTCTTGAAAGTAAACCCATCTCACTGATTAAAGTCATATTTCTGATTGGCTGGGCTCACAACATTGCTTTTGTGACTGAACATTGATTAACTTTTTCTCTTCATCTGATCTGCCTCTGTAAAATGTTAAAATCCAGATACAGCCTGCTATTGAACATGTGTAATTTCAAATAATTGCCTGTAAGTGTTCTGCCAGCATTTTAACAAACATATGCTACAATTCCATTCTTCTTTTAGAGCAAGAATATTGTTTGAAATGCTTTGTTTGTTATTCTTCTGCTACAGATTTCTGGCTCTGTACAAAGGCTTGCTTCCCAAGATCATGAGGCTGGGTCCAGGTAATTTTTGTTCTGTCATTTCTGTTTTGCTTTTGTCCTTGCTTTCTCTTCCCATTTTTCAGTTTCTTGAGAAAATGTAGTAAATATCAGTCAAATAAATGAATCAAAATATCTTTCACTTTGAATGGTTTCTTTTCAAAACAGCATCATCTAGTAGTATCACAAATAGATTTGACTAAATATATGTCTAACAAACATCATTTACACATACACATCAGAGAACTGCAGATCCAAGTAACTGCTCATTTGTGCAATTGCTTTATTTATGAACAAATCAAAGTACATGCAAATGACAGAACTGTAAAACTTTTGGAAGTTTCTTTAAGCTTTCCATGCCTTCTAATGTGATCTTTTGAGTTCATTAGGACTGCTCCATACCTATGTGAAGTTAGCCTAAAATGCAGAGTCTCTCCATAAAATGTGCTCAGCTAGTCAAAGCCCAGCCCAAGCATATCAAATTCCAGTTACTTTCTTCTCCTGTGCTCTATAGGGGCAGACACTTAAAAAGCTGATAGCAAAGCTGGGAAGAGACTTGTACAGCCCTGGAAAACTAAGAGGACAAGAGTGTCTTAAAACTGGGGTTGTTGTTTGACTCCTTCTTACCAATTGTTACTCCAAATGTGGGGGAGCACAGTGGTTGGGAGCTGTATCTTCTTTAGTTTTTAGAGGTTTTTCTCCTGACTGGTTTTGATTAATCATGAAAGCAAAGCACTGGGCCCTCAGAATTTGTCAGCCCACAGAGGCAGTCTGTGCCAAAAAGAGCAGAAGGCCCAGTTTGAACAGTATCCCATTGCCGTGAAATTGTATTTCCAGTTGTTCAAGCTGGTTGTTTAATACACAAGAACACACAGAGGTAAAACAAGTAGATGCAGAGCCTGTTCTGCAGTATAAAGGAGGCATTAGATTTGTCTGTAAATGTTTGCATATCCAATCCATCTGGCTAAGTGCTAGACCATGCCTGGTTATTGTGCAGGGTGAGGAAGAAGGTGGGGAGGGGAAACAAGGAGCTCTAGAGCTAAAAGCCTTTTCCCTCATACTCCAAAGATACCAGGTTACATACAGGACAAAGAGAAGGCAGTGTTTAGCTTTGCCAGTGCCTCTCAGCACAGCAGATTTTGGAATAAAATTTTCCATCTTAAAAATGACTATGCATTCTGGCCCAGATGCAGCAAGTCAGTTAAATGTGAATTTCATTCTAAATACTTCTGTAGTTCCATTAACTAATGTATAGGTTTGAATTTCTGATTAAACAATAATACAATCTTTTTTGTGACTGGGGGGGGTAATTCCTTCTTCCAACATGTGAGTGTTCACAGGAAAAGAGATGCACAAACAGATCACACAGTGTGAGATTTGGAATCAGCCTTGATTTCAGTTCAAATCACATTTCAGACGTTGTATCTGTGATTTGTTTGTTGGTCAAAGCGTTTTTGCAAACATCTGCTCTGTCTAGCTGCCTGTGAGTTCTTTTTCATAGAGGATTTCAAGTCTGGTGATGGTTCCTTAGGGTAAATGATATGGAGAAACTCACGTGGTAGTTCTGTGTGCCTGATTGTCCAGGCCTTTCCCTAGAAGGGTGAGCCCAGCCCAGCAGACTTGTTTGTTAGAGGTGCCACTCCAAGCTGCCAACTCAACCAACAAAGGCAAAGGCAAGAAAAGATTTATGCCCCAGTGCTGGCACTCACAAATAATGTATTTTTATTCACGCAGCCTGGTTCTTTTTACCCTTGTTCTCCAACTAGAAGCTTCTCTATGTGTTTACCTTCTGAAATGTTCCTCTTTTTAATCTCATACAGTAATTACAGCCCTGTTACAGTCTGGCTTCACTAACAGTAAAGGTATTTCATGCCTTTCGAGGTGGGATGTTATACTGCTATCAATTCTAGCAAATAATGCCATTTCATCAGATCAAAACTTTGCCTGTGGATTTGTAGCCAGGAAAGATTATACTCATTTCCATACCGTGATTTCCAGCTTTAGACATGGTTAAAAAACAGGTGAAAACCTCTCTTGAATCTTACTGGAAGCATTTTCATCATCCTGGAGAGGAATTTTTGTCATTCCACCAGTCAAGTTGCTCTTTCGTGGCCAAATCTAACTAAACAGGCACACAAATATACACATATTCAAAGTTTCACTTGTAGAAGAACAAAGAAAAATATTAATCTTGAAAAAGGATTAAGAAAAAATCACACTGAGGGTGAATTTGATTTAATATACAAGCTATTTACATCAAATTTATGACTAATATTAAGTATAATTTGTATGGATTATGAATTGGTAATTTTTTAGCAAACTTGAGAAATAGTAGAAATGTCCATTTTGTAAATAAGTCTCTGCCATATCGTGATTTATATTACACACTAGAAATCCTCTATAAAATCTTGAAAATACTGGATTCTCTATGTATTAAAATAATTCCTTTTCTTCCAGGTGGTGCAGTGATGCTTTTGGTTTACGAATACGTTTATGCATGGCTTCAGGACACAGTTAATCACAAGTAGCACGTCTGAAAATTGTACCCTTTAAAATTATATGCATTCTAAAATACACTAAAATAAAGGAAAAGTGATTCTTATTCTTTATAGTGTTGAATACCCTCAGATTGCACTGATGTTAATACAGTTACAAACAAATATGGTCTCTAGGTTCTGATCCAAGAAAACATTTAAGCACATGCTTTTCTGTAAGTGCATAATTAAATAGCACTTGACATTTGTAATTGTTTTGCTGGACCAAGAGAAAATATAAAGCAGACATAAGACCCAGTTAGTTTTAAGGGAGAAACTGAAATTTCTTGACACAGATTCATCCCATGTAATCATATCCTTTTTTAAAAGTTTCAGCTAAAATGGCAGGATAAAAACTTTCAGGGCATTTTAAAGCAAAAAAAGGAATAATCCTGGGGGGGCAGGGGGAGGGCAGATACTAAGCTAATCTAAACTAACAGCTGCTCCATTGACTCCACATTAAGAAAATTACCCATATTCTGCAACTCTTGGGTCAGTCTTGGGTCCAGTTTCAATTCAGCCCAGTATGATTTCAGCATTTATAGAAGAGCTTTTCAAGTTCTTGCAAGTTTGGATAGAAAAGGACAGCACAAGTAGCCACAACCTTAAAACATGCATACTGCTAAATATTCTATTTGTTCTTAGCCATATATATGATATAAATCTCATTCAGATCACAGAAGATACTGAAAATAATTAGTCTGCATCAAGTTACATAAAAATGCAAAACAACATGGGATTCATAGAAGAAAGGAGTAAATAAATTAACAGAAAAAAGTAATTTTAGGCATATGATATTTTACTGTGAATTTTTTATCCATTTTGATCTACTATCCCAAAAGAGCTGTTCTGTGACAAAAATGCTCAGTGCACCCTGACTGCTCCTTTAGCCTTTCATTTCCACAATGGAATGGTGAAACAAGGTTGTAGACTGATAGCACATCTGCAGTTGTAGGTAGCTAGCCATACACCTCGAAGAAATGCACCTTTCTGTAGATAAAAAAAACATTGCTTTGAAGCTAAAATTTCTGCTTCTCCCAGCCACTGTAAGTATAAATATTTCAGGGATGTAATTGTGTTCTTAGTAACCACTATAACTCTGTGAAATACAGTAAATTCTGCTATGCTGACTGAAGACGTAGTTTCTGTTCATGCAGTTGTGCCATTCTACATTTTCTTTTTTTAAAAATGGTTAAATAATTTAAAATCACACATTATTCTGTTATAAAAATGTCTCCATTATCTAACTTGGTTTGTTGTCAAATGAGCACATATCGTGCAATTGCTGAAAGATTCAATATCTCCCCATACTACATTCACACTGTTAACAATAATGTTCTTCCTCTGAAGGAGGCACAAACCTTTTCCTCAGCAATCCTGAAGAAGTATCTTTCTGCACTGTTTCTTGAAAATGGCCGTTCACATGTGAAGTCTCATCTCAGAGTGTTTTTAATGCATTGGAAAAGCAACAAAAAGCTAAAAATAGAAACGTGATTTCAGTGCTTTCAAGGATGCCTGTATGGACATGCTCAATAAGCCTCTCTTTTGTCTGAATTTGGCAACAGTGGCTTTTCATACCTATGCTATTTCTTGGCTAAAATCAATACAATTAGCTCTGTTAAAGTTTATGGTTTAAGGCAAGTGTTCCTTGTTGTTGCATTTTATCAGTACTTGGCCAAAGAGAAGACACTACTAAGATAATTTCAAAAACTAAAGCAAAATGCTTTATAATTTGTCTTTTATTAATTTAGAGCATTCAAAATATAAAAATAAAATGCTTTAAACATACTGTATATACATATATAGCCTTCGGTTTTACATCCTTTCCAACATGATTTTTTTTCAGTTAATAGCTTAGCCTGATCTTGGATAAAAGGAGAAACATTTGAAAACAGAAAACAGCATGGTGTGGGAAAACAAACCTATGAATGTGCCAGCCCAATGTCCCATTACTCGTTGTGTAATGTGGGCTGAAATTCAGTTTTACACCAAAGATCTTCTGAACTGGGACCATGCAAACACAGTTTGGTTGAAGATAATATTATTAGGCTTAATCGATTTCTTTGCAAACAATTAACACTCTGGGAATGAGGTGAAGACTTTTCAGATTAAAAGATTTAATTCTGCACCCCACATATACTGCATATTTCCCAAATGCATCCATTCATCTCAGTGGGTTCACTCCAGGACTCCCTTGTACTTGACAGCAGCAGTTAACCCTTACTTTTTTTTTTTTTTAGGAAACAATTGCCTTTTTCTTTTTGATTTAATGTAAAATGGTTTCGAGTTGTGTGGTTAGTAAGTGAAGGTGTTGCAGTTTTCAGTTTACCCGTTGAGTATAAGCAGTGAAATAGTCCTTGGGCAAAGGAGTATTCTACGTCGTAGGTTTACATTATAAAAAAAAAATTTGTGAAACCTCACACCAAAAAAAAAATCCATCACAAGGCAGTTCACCAAGAGCCAAGGTCAGGTACTTTTGCTCACTCTGAGCAAGACTTTCTGCATGCAACCTCGCTGACTTCCCATTCAGGGCTAAGGTACCATGTACAGCAGGCAGATGCACGGAGAGCTGTACCTAAACAGACACAAAACAAAAATGGTTTATGGTGGCATATCCCATGGCAGGAATGATTAACATAATGTCTTGTCCTTGCTTTATAAATTATCCTGATTTAGCTGAAGATAATGAAAATAACTGATACAAGCTAAGGATCTCTGTCCCCCAAAACACGCTAATTCCTCATTGGAATGTCAGGAAAGACAACTTTTATTCCAGAAATGACCTCGTGTTACTCAAGAAAATTTGGAAAACTTTTAACACAGGCACACTATTTTACAGGCTTGCTAAGTCTTAAAGCTCAAAAAAGCTGTGCTTTGAAAAGTTTCTCCTCCTTTTTTTTTTTTTTTGTTTTGTTTTGTTTTGTTTTGTTTTGTTTATTTTTCCCTTTGCTGCCCCTTGTTTGAGTTCTGTGGAAAACAATAGGTAGACTCCCTCAATAATTCTATAATCCAGTAGAACAACTAAGTTGAAAGCTAAAATCCTCTTGCCTACTTAATCATTTATCTATTCATGATATTTTTCTTATCTTTTTTTTCCCCCCATGTTATCTTTAGTGAAGAGCTTGTCTAGTATTAAAGTGATTTATTTTTCATTGTTTAAAGGCTCATCTTATTTCAGCTCTAACAGCACAAAGGCAGAATAATATCCATCATGTCACTAACAGTGTGCAGAGTGGAAATACACTGAGGTGCACTTTACCTTTAGTGGTTTCAAAGAAACATTCTTGAAAAGGTGTTCTACTGAATAACAAGGGTTTCAGCATCTCATTAAAGCTAAACTGCTGTTGAATACCTTTGAGGCTGAAGAACATGAACCACACCCAAGATCAGATCTTTGTTTCCTTGGGGCCAAAATACAATATCTGTGTTCTTTACAGAAATGCAGTTCTGTTAACTATTTTTTAGTGCATGAAGCAAAGGTGGCAGCAGCCAGAGGAGTCCATCTATATTTCAGTGGACATACTATACATGACATTAATACTCATTACTTAGATAGTTATGAAAATTTACCCACAGGTGTCTTGGTGATGAAAGCTGGAAATCCACAAAAAGAGAACTATCTTTTAAGAGGGGACTGTATTTTACTTTCCCACTGAATTAGTGTTTAATATAGGATGCAGATAGAGCAATATATGAAGAATGGTGTTTTCTCCTTTGCAATAACTATGTCTACAGTAATTTAAGTTACTGCAAAACGTTTTTAAAAATACACAATATATTAATAGTCTATGATGGATATGAAATGTCACACCAGGCTTTTTTTTTTACACATTCATATTCTGAACATACCTACAGCATGGGAAAAGCATAATAATAGTCAGAACTTTATTATTGCCCAAGGAAAACAGGTAAATTTTCAAATATCAGAATGTTAGCTCTCTTGGGATTAAAGTTTAAAGCAAAATAACTGGCATGGAGTACTTGCCACTGCATACAGAAATGTAGAAAGGAAATTTGCTAATATTAAATAATATCTCTGTAGCACCACCACCAGTATACCTATAAGGGGGGAAAAAAATGCTTCAGAACAACAATGTAAACTTTACCAAGAGCCATACTTTACATTCATTAAAGCAGAAATTAAAGACAAGGTCCTCTTTAAAAAATTACAACATAATCGGGACACAAGTGAGCTGAGAAAAATGGTACAATTCTGTTTTTCAGTGGGGTTTTTGACTGATAGGGCATCTCTGCACAGGTTGCACACTAACAGCATTTTCCTCTACAGTTTCCAGTTTGGTTCAGATATTTTTCACCCATTTCTGTCTGTATACTTCATATGAATGTGGTGTTTCATGAATCTGGGTGGCTGGGTAACTGTGGAGAATTACTTAGCTGAATTTCTGCCTTGGACTCTTCTGACAAGGAGATAACTATTTCATAAGATGTTGAAGCCTCCACTGTAGGCATAAAAATGACAAATAAACCCCTACCTAAACCTCATCACCTGAGGCTATCACCCCACCATGCAAAGACATAGAAAATAACTACAAATCATCTTCTTAACTTAAAAAAAAAAAAAAAAAAAAAAAAAAAAAAAAAAGGTAAGAAATGTTCTGGAAGGTGAAAACAAATGCTGTTGAAAGCCTCTATTTACAAACGGATAAAATTAAAGATCTTACTACTGCCTGACGATGGCAACATGCCAGAAGAATCTGAAAGCCACCTATTGCCTTCATTCTATATTTGATTACCAAAACCCAATAAAAGAACTCTAAAGGACCTTTTAATAACAGTGGATTGTATAATCTCATCAATTAAAGGGTTGTTCTCTAGGCAATTGGCAAACACTTCCCATTCAGCCACCCTTGCTGATTCAAGGCATAGCTGAATTTTCTGTAGTGATTTTTTTCTTTATTGATTTTTTGCACAAATCTTAGTAACAATTGCACATTTAGAAAGTTCGTGGTGATTAAGAATAAATATGCGTGGTTTGACCAGGAGAGAGTGGAACAAGGCTCCACGAGCCCTTTGAGGGACACAAAGTCTTTGAGAGCGCAACACCACACTTCTCTCAGTTTCTGATGTTGCCTGCAGCTCTTTCAATCCCAAAATCTCTGAGGGGAGACAAGTCACGGGGAGCAATGCCCGGTGTTGCCGGCACAGAGAGAGCGGTCCGTGAGCTCAGCTCAGGGGGCGAGGAGCCGGCCAGCTCAGGGTGCTCCTGGGCCAGCTCAGGGTGCTCCCAGGCCAGCTCAGGGGTGCTCCTAGGCCAGCTCAGGGTGTTCCTGGCCAACTCACAGTGCCCCTGGGCCAGCTCAGGGCTGCCCCTGGCCAACTCAGGGTGCTCCTGGCCAGCCCAGGGTGCTCCTGGGCCAGCTTAGGGTGCTCCTGGGCCAGCTCACAATACCCCTGGGCCAGCTCAGGGTGCTCCTGGGCCAGTTCGCGGTGCTCCTGGGCCAGCTCAGGCTGCTCCTGGGCCAGCTCGCGGTGCCCCTGGGCCAGCTCCTGCATCAGAGCGCCGAGGCCGCGACGGAGTGGCTGCCCTCCCTGGCTGTCTGCATGCCCTTGAACGCCAGCGAGGCGGGGATGTCGCAGCTGTGAGGGGACAGCGGGGTGGCCCCGGCGTGCTGCCAGCCGTGGCTGGCCATGTAGCCGGACGGAGTGGCGCTGTACGTCATGTAAGGTGACACCTGGGCTGGCGTGGCGTACGGAGGCATGGCTGGCGCCGACACGAAGCTGCTGACGGCTGGGAGCCCATTCGGCGCCTGGAAGGAGAGGGAAGGGAAAAGCATTTCTGAGAGAGTAAGACACGTTGGATCTGGCGTGAAATAAGCTGCCCTCAGACGCTGCTGGGGCTTTGTGCCAAAACTAGGGCCAGCAGGGACACCAAGAGAGAAACCCGTAACCATTCCCCTGAATTTCAGGGGCTCGGTGGCCCCTTCTGCTTTGCTTTGAAGACCAGTTACCCCCTGTGATCAGTGCTTCACACCTCTCCCGGCAGCCTGTCCCAGACAGGCACCATCCATCAGCAGATGCTTAAGGAACACACACCAAGAGCAGGGCAGGAACTGCTAAACCCCCTGCGCACCTGCCTAAACCCTGCAAGCTGATATTCACGGACTCCTAAAAGCCCGTGGCTGCATCTAATCATTACACTCGAGAGCTACTGCAGGGATTTATTTCTCCCTTCGCTCTCACTGAGCACCTTAATGCACTCGGCAATGACTTCCACAGGCTGGAGTAGACGAACTGCAACACTTACCCACCTTTCCCAAATTTTGCACGGGGTGTTGGTGACTGTGGCAAGCCTCAGTTGCAGTGACCACAGCCGTCCCAGCGGCAGGAGGGGCAGAGCCATGGCTGTGCCTCACCTCTCCTGCCCCCGAGGGCGGGTGGGCTCAGCCTGAGCAGCCGTGGGCAAGTGCGGGCACGGATCTGAAAGCAACGCTCTCCGGAGTGGAGAGGTGACAGCGGCTGGGGGAGGTGGAACATCTTAAACTCTTTGGGAACTGTTTGTTCAGAGCATGAGTCAGAACTATAGTAGCAGTGTTATTGGTGTTGTCTGTTAAAAAATCTGTTTTCTAGATACTTGGGATAAAAAAACTTGTACGTGTTCTTTGCTCGTAGCTTCTCCTGGTTTCAATAGGGCTTCTGTGCACAAAACCATTGCAGGGCTGGGTCCTTTTCTGCAAGCTGTTTTCCTAGGTCCTTCTGGACTAGAGAGAAGGGTTTTTATTTAAATAGAGAAGGGAGAGTCCTTCAGTCAGGTATGGTATGATTTCACAATTAATGACTCCTTATTTAACTAAAAAGTGTTTGGTGGTTTATTTCACACCCATAAATGTTTCTTCAGCACAACAGGTACAAACCAAGATCATTTATCTTGCTGAAGTTTCAATTTGTGTAGTGTTTGTTTTAGGATTTGGGGTGGCATTTTTTCTCAAAAATGTTTCCTATCTGGATATGAAAGAAGAGTATTGATTCAGCAAATCCTGTAGCATCATCACGAGGTACAACCGGACCCAACATGAATAGTGCAGAGTTAAAAAATGGAACAGACTTTTGTTTTTGCTAAAACTTCACATGATGTTAGCATTTCACTCGTTCAATTTCTGCCTGGATTGCACCTGCCCGATTTCCAGTATTTATCTTCATAAAGGGCACTGCCCTATTTTCAGACTCATGAGTTTCCTAGCCATGTAGCTCAGAGTTCCACTGTCTAGACTATCCTCTTATTGTCATTTGAGAAACAAAGCAGTAATTCTGCTGAACTCCATCAATATAAACCTGTACAGCAATCAAAAGCAGCAGGAGACAGCAATGGGATCCTGGCCATTCCAATAGGAATATTAATTAGTACAAAAAACATACAGCTGCAGCAGCAACGTAATTGTCATTCCAAACCCATAAATATTTTGCTGAAGCTGAACTTGCCTTATTCTTTTGATTATCCAAATATGTGATCTGACCAGAAACTCGAATTACATGCCCTCTACCGTGAATTACACCTTAGCCTCAACTTTAAATATCAGTGTTTGCAACAATACTAATTAATACAAACCCGCAAATAATTGCACTGCAAATCAGTACAATTCTTGAATCACATAGGAAATAATTTCATTGAATTTACCTGAAATAAAAAGTGTAACTGGCCCTAAGAAGCTGCTTTTCCAATGGGCATTCATAAACAAGAACGCACCCCTCTGTTTTTTGTAACAAGCACCAACAAAAATCTTTGCACAGGGGCAGTAGAGCCATTGAAGCCAGGTTGTAACACTGGGATATCGAGAGCCACAACCCAAACATATTCTGCACAGAGAAGTACAGAAACCCCGAAGGAGTGGGTGCTGGGAGAAGAACATATATGGGACAAGTTCCTGAAGCCTCTGAGCCATTGACACAGTGCAAACTTTCAGCTTCTAGACATCAAAAGAGGTTTTTTGGACTCTGTGAATCCACCCTGTTCTTTCTTACTCCCAAGGAGGCTGGTACCAAGCAGTGGGCTCAAGGCTGTGCCTGGAAGCCCCATTTTGAGTAGGATGCCTCATAATGAATGCTGATGTTCTATGAACCCTTAGCTGTGCTTTGGGAAGGATATGTTATGAGGTACAGGGTAGTAGGGTAGGATCTGTGCCAGGCAATGTACCAACAAGGCATCTCTTTGCTGGCCCACCAATGTTCAAACCCATGTCCTGGCCTCCTTCATCTCCTACAGACAAAGCCACCAGGGGTTCTGCAGCAACCATAAGCAATGACTTTGCATGATCTGAGGCAAATTGAGCTCCTGAACACCTCACATTAATGCAGACATTATTGAAAAATATTTTATCAACAGGCTTGTTCATAAATATTTTATCCAATTGCATATATGTCCTGTGGCCTTATGGCACAAAGTCTTCAAACCATAATTAATGGAGAAGCCCAGGTTCCCTATTGAATCACACTGTAGGTGCCACTTGGGTTGTTGTTGATAAAACAGACGGAAACTGACTAAAGATTCACTAGTTTTTGTAAAAGCTTAATTTAAAATAATACCTATACTGATTTATAACAGCCAGAACAACCCTTTTACACTTACACACGTACATACCCACACATTCTTGTTCAAAATACAGCTGTGAAAACTGTTGTTTTTATAGTCTGTTCTGAATGTCAGAAAGATCTTGCCCCAACTACTGAGGGCAGGACATGGAGGCAGTTGTGTAGGGACCACCAGCTGCAACCTGTCAGAGGCCACCAATGCTGTCTGTCATCACTGCCTCACTGAATGGGTGAATCATTCTTTTTTTTCTTTTTTTCTTCACTGCTACAAAGCTTTGCCACTCAAAACCATGATTTTGTGGATGCCACAGATGCCCTCAGCCAAGCAGGCAGCACTGCAATGGATGGGAACTGGCCCAGCACAGAGTGCAATTCTGCCTCAGGGGAGGTTTGAGCCATAACCACAAAGCAGTCAGAGGCTTCCTCTGACCTNTTAAAAAATTTTTTTAAACCCGACTAATTTTCATCTCTGACTTTCATCTGTGAAAGACTTGACCTAATAGTCTTGACACGAGAGTTTTTACTTCCAAACAGCTTTAGATACAAAGTGTAGGTATCAGAAGGGTTGAATCTTGTCTGTCAATCTGGCACTTTTTACAAACATGACATTCACTTAAAATAAATGGAGGGGATTAAGTTCCATGACCCTGTATATACTGGATGAATAATTCATCCTGCAGTATTTCAATCAGAGGAAATGAACACCAAAATCTAAACATTCGTAATTAGGAGTGCAAGAACCCCACGGTGTTTATGGATTTTTAAAACCCTAAGAATTTGTTTTAAGTGCAGAGGTTCTTGAACCTGGTTTTTAAATTTTATCAATATTTTTTTTCTTAATTTGAACCATCGTTTTTCAAGGGAAATCTAATTTTCTAAAGCAAACAAACAAACATGTAGTTCTAGCGGAACAAGAACCTCTGCTGTGTAAGAGATAAGGGTTCCCACTCGAAAGTGCCTATTTTCTGGCTTCTGCAAAGATCAGAGAGAAACTTTTGCTCTCAATTGCTGCTTCTATCAATGTTTTGAAGCAACTGATGGAATAAGTATTCCAAGTTTTAGGGCTGCTTTTGAAACCTAGAACACATGACCTCCCACCAACTCACAAATTCATTTAAACATATTCTTGCAAAGATACCAGTGAAACAAGAGTAATTGGGGCAGGGTCACAGGTTGGGTCTGGTGCCTTTTGGCCAAGTTGCTGCTGATACCTGCCAGGGACAGTAAAAGTGACATCAAGGTGAGAAATCTAAACCACAGTGGACAAAAAGCCTTGCTTTTAGGTACTGCTGAAACAAGCAGACTGCACATATTTTCACCAGTAAAGAAGCTGGTTGAGTAGTTTTAACAAATGGAATCTTTAGTTTTAGTGGCTTTAGATACAATACTAACTAGAGACAACTTTTTTTTTTTTGTCATTGTTTTCAGTCTGTGATTTGCAACACAGAGGGAGTGGGTGGATGAAAAGCAAGTCTAGAACCAAGCTCATGTGGGAATGTCCTCAGAGTAATTAATTTCCATTAGCTGCTTGGACTCCTAGAAGTCTGAACAATTCTTCCCCAAACCACCAGAGGTAACCACCACATACCCCCTGATACCTGTTTTGAAGGCTATGCGTGTATAATATGTTGTAAGCTTCAGCCTCCTCTCTCCTTCATGGGAAGAAGGCACAAGGGTACAAGCTTTCTGGACAAACTTCTCAGTCAATCCACGTCAGACAAACTACATTATTTTGGTTTTTTCTACCTTGGTCACAGAAGAACCAGAGAAACATGCAAGACAGATTTCACTTTTGGTCCTCATGGTATAAATTCTAATTATACACTGTGGTGAATTGATACTATTTTGTTTCATTCCCTTCCCTACTTTTCTTTCTCTGACATTTGCTTGCTAGATAAATGTTCTCTCAGTACCAAAATTAGACCATCTCCTAGGTTCTCTTCCCATGTGGCTTCTAAATGTTTCAGTAAATGACCCAGAATCGTTACATTCAAAATCACAGACCCCTATTTTTGTTAGCTATTATTAATGGCAATAATATACAGGATCTCATTTCAGGTTTATGTGAATACAAACGAGAGCAGATTCGATGCCACAGGTGGATGCTTCTTCAATTTTATAGTCTAACTCTAATGTGAGTGTCCAAAAGAATGTTAATTATTTCTCTTACTGTAAAATTATTATTTACAATTATTTAAATGACTTGGTCATTGTAATACAATTGTTACAATATTTAATTATAGAATTCTTGTATTGCATGGGCTAAGAATGCTTTGTAGAAGTATTCTAAATTACTACTAAAAAATGCTTCTGGAGAAACAGCATAGCCTACAAATTCAAGTTACCTAATTTACCAACCCAAATGAGCTTGGACAGCGATTCAGCCCAAAATCCCCTGCTGCCGTCAGCAGAAGTTCAGTCTGTGTCATGGCTCAAGGGACACACCTCTGGTGAATAAGGTGGCTGTTTCCATTTCTCTCTCTCAATTCTAAGCCTGACTTGGGTGGAATGAATCCTTCCCGTCTTTGGATGGCATGCTCAGCTCACTGCCTTGATCTGCGCTGCAGCGCAGCCCTTCCTCGGGCAGAGGTGGCAGCAGCCGGTGCTGGGAGCTTCCTGTGCGGGGACGCTGCCNNATACCCACACCCCATACCCATACCCACACCCCATACCCCTACCCACACCCCCATACCCACACCCGCACCGCCTCCACACCCTCTCGCTGCTGGTTTTCAAAGCGAAAACCTTCCAGCCTCTTCTGGAAACGATGAACCTTTTCCCAATGGCCTGCAAACGCAGTCACGAAGAAGCTACTGCAGAAGTAGAGGGGGGAGGTTTTTTCGGCAGGGAGAAAAAGCATAGCAGGGAGAAAAATATCTAGTCCTTCAATCAGAAGAGGAAATTAGCACCAAAAAAAACCCCAGAGGATATATCATTTTTAGTGACATGCACGTAATCAGTTAAAACTATTATGACAACAAGACAAGGAGTAATCAAACACAAATTGCAAACATCAAGGAAGCAAACATGCTAAATCTCCCTTTATAATTGGAGGTTAAATATGATTTATAAATCAAGCCAGTATATGGGATCCCAAGGGAAGAGTAAACAAATTCTCCAAGTAAAACAGCAGCAGCAGGCCTGTAATAGAAGTATCATTTAGGAAAACGGCATTCCTAAATGATCTAAGTAATAAAAATTGAGGTTTTTTAAGGTTTTAAAAGTGATAACCTTAAGTAATATTTTTGTAGAAATTGTAGTGACTACATTAGAGCTCAGTTCTGAAGATGCAATTCGGAATTAACAGGAAAAATTATATGATCTCTCAAATATTCATTCAGATCAGTGTTCCACTAAAATTAATGTGCCTACAATTACCTAAAGAAGAAAGGTTATGAAAGTGAACACTGAGTAAATTTCCGCAGTTTATGATAACGTTTTTTATTAAAAATATTTTTACGAAAAATGATATAAAACTGCTAAGGTGTATCTGAATAATCTAGCCAGAGTTAATCCTGAGAATCAGGATTTGCTTTTTATAGTGTTGGAAGCTATTCTTGCAAATATTTTCATATTGGACTAAGAATCCATATTCTTAGATTAACTAACTTATTTTATTGAACGTATTCCTTATTTGATTTTCCATGAATTTCACTGCAATCAGCAGAGAATAAGACTCTGAAAAATTAGGACACTGACATTAAATAATTTTGACATACAAAAAAGTCTTAAAAAGAAGAGAGAATGTTTTGTATGTAGGATATTAATTTGGTATAATATTATATAATACAATATTTACCTTTGTTTTCAAGAAAGAGTGAACAGTGATAATACATTGGAATTGAGAAGCTTTTAAAAATAACACATGGGCAAAGGTCTTACAGTTGCTCTGTTGCTCAGCTGAACTGAGCTGATTTCCAGAAGACTGAGATTTGAAAAAGGAAAAGAGACCTTTCAAGAATGGAGAATTACAGTATTTCTCTTTCACTGTAAGTTGTGCAAAGCAATGCTGGTATTCTAGTTGAAGTCACAGTTAAAACAGACTTACTTATTCACATCCTGGAGTGCTCTAAGATTTCAAACATAGTTAGCTACCCAATCCTATATGTTATCTCTTAAAAAGATGCCGTTTTCTTTACAGCTACTTCTCCCATTATTAAATTCAATGCACAAAAAATGTACTGCTTATGAGAATCATACTACTTCCTTCTAAAATAAAGTTCAGTCCTTTCATAATGGGCAGATCCCATTCCCTGTCTTTAACATGCTTTTTTATTAACTTCAAGTTGTTTCCTTTACTTATAGCCATCCCCAGCTGCACTGAATAACACAAAAACCAGATAATATCAATTGAGTATTTTAACTATGGTTGGGACATGCATCAAGATCACTCTAAATTATGTTTTCTTATCCAGTTTTAAATCTCAGCCTCTTCAGGGAAATAAATTTCCCAGTTTTGGAAATAGTACTAGTAACTTGAATTTACACACCATCACCAACCCTTTGCTGAAGGAGCCAGGGGCATTTTATGTCTTTTCCAAAGCAAACTACAGCAGAAACAAAAGGGAAAAAGAAATAAAAAGGGGGGAGAGAGGAAGCGGGGCAGAGAAGAAAAAGAAAAAAAACACCACTCATTCTCTGACACTGAATAATCTGCTACAAAAACAACAGAGAAAAAGAGAAGTAGGAGAAAAAGGCATGGTGGATAAAAGGCAGACAGAGGTTGCTGTAAAATCTAAGCATTTTCTGAGGGAAAAGCAGGGAGCAAGGGTTTCCAGTGCTGTTTCAGAAGCACAGTGTGTTTAGACAGCTTTCACAGGGAAGTGAGATCTACCTCACAAGCACACCAAGCACACACTAATATGTCCACCAAATGGATGTCTCCAAATGTAGATTGTAGTTCAAGGTCTGCACTATCATTGAATGGTTGCTTCCCTTTCATACACCAGGCTAAGAAGGATGATGTAAATCAAAGTCACTGCCTTTCCAGTGGAGATGCTGGATCTTGGGCTGTGTTCTACTATTTAAGAAACTTCACAACCAGACAATGTCAAAGTAGGGTGAAAACAAATTCTGGTCTAAGCACAAAGCCTGGTTCTGATGACAAAAGTACAACTTCAATCTTCCTTAGACAGATACACTGGGCTTATGAGGACAATAGGAAAGCACAGAAAAAAAAATTATGTTATATAAGCAAACTCCTTTGAGTAGGAATTAACAACAGATTCCCACAGTTTTAGAAGAGATTTGCACAATAATTCCCCCTTGGTATTTTGGCAAAGTCTGGAATTGGGCAGGGCACACACGGACACTAAACAAGCAAATACACTGGAATGAATAAACATTTGTTCTTTTCTATGCTGTTGGTTAACACCATAATGTATTATCGAAAGGTTCTATGAAAAATGCCTTCTTAATATTATATATTTCTCAATATCTTGTAATTTCAATATATTGAGAAATATATAATATCTTGTAATTTCAATATGCTGGTAATTAAATGAAATGGAGGGGGAGACTTATGGACACAGACACTTCAAAGGGATCCTTGTTGTCTAGAAGCTAGCCAAATACGGGGTCAAACTGGTAAAGTCCCCACCTTGTTCTATTCAGGGACAGCAAAACAACAGTCTGCTATGTCTAACAAATCTCTGATGCTGCAGAGGCAGTTACGGGGAAGCTGGTACACTAAGGAGGGTGAAACCACAACCCATCAATTGTTGAATGCCTATGGTCATTATGACTAGGTGTGTAGGCAATTCCTAAAAGCTGATAAATTGCCACAAGAGACAAATTCAAACACACCATACGGTCTTTACATACTTGCCAATCTACTGCAAGAACCAAGACTGAGCAGGTCAAATCACATCTAACAGCCCTGCAGCTGGTACTCTGCTCCTTGGCTGTGATGGGTATCTCCCATCGCTCCCACTTCACAGTCCCTGCTCTTGCTTGTCATGGCAGACCTCCTGGTGGGTTGGGGTCCTTTGAGCAGAAGGTGCTTAGAGTGCAGTTGGAGTGTCATCATACCATTCACTCACCTCTCTGACTTTCTTTATTAGTTTCATCCGGGTGGAGTGCCCTGAAGCCATGTGGGTTGGTGGACAGGGCACTGTGTTTTGGCTGTGGAAGCAGGTGGCCAGTAAGAGGCAGGTCTCACAAATGGGGTTCGAATTGGGTGCCATCCAGATCACCTGGGAAGGAATCGGGTGCATGTAGTGGGATCAGCTCGTCCCCCTCACCCACAACATGCAATGACAAGGATGCCTAGACCTCAAGCAAGCTGTCCTAGTGGCAATGTTTCAATAGCAGGCCTGGTCTGGAGGTGCTAGTGAGAGTGAGAGAGAACCAGACAGTCCCCAGGCCAAGGTCTGAACCCCTGCACCAGACTCTGCTGACAATGCTGCTGGGTACTACGGCAAGAGAGCAAAGAAGCTCCTCTCCTTCACAGCTTCACCCCCCTCCTGCCTGGGTGTGACTCAGGAGCAGTAAGTCCAGACCTTCGTCGTTGGTGGATTTTGCACAGACTGCCTGGATCCTGCATTATAATATAAGATGCCAAGTAAGTAATTTGCTAATTAATTTTTTCAGTAAATTGTGTGTGTAGGAGGACCGTGTAATTGGCCATATTATTTAAGGTTACATTTTAATGTTCTCCCCAAGGAAGTTACCCTGTGTTGTGGGTTCTGTGCCCTGCAGATACAGTTACAGATGCATGGCCAGCAAATATACAGTTCATTGTTTATCTGCAAATAAAAGATGAGGAACTAAATGTTTACATTACCTACAATTTCTGTGCAAGTGATTGTCCAGAATTGCACCTACAATTATTTGCAATCACTTGCCCTAAAATGGAGCCTTCCCTTTATGTGCTTGCCAAGCACAGGGAGCTCATGGCCCCCTGTCACAATGCAGCCGAAGGACAGGGAGTGATATCCCAGCAATGGAAAAAACTCAAGCCCCTAGCAGCTGAAGAAGTTCAGCTGAGACAGACCCGAGGTCATTGCAGCTTAGAGGTTTGGCCAGCATGTCTGAGAAAGACTTCACTCAAACTCTGTTCACAAACCACTCTGATTTAGGAGGAGTGATTTCTGCAGCTCCAGTAGGTTTGGGGTGAGGCCTCCAAACAGTGTACCATATCCAGGAGCAAGCTTGCATTTAGACCCTCCAGTTACAAGCTTTTTCCCATTAATGAGTATCAGCTCCCTTTGGCAACATGCACATCTGCTTCCTGCAATGCACACAGAAAGTCACTCTGAAAAGAAATTATTTCCAAGCTGTTTGCCTCTCAGCCAATCATACAGACATATGTCAGATCTTCTTCATTCTCATACATGTATAAATACAGACCACAATTTTTTTCAGTTTGAACATCCATGATGTTAGTCCAGCGAGTCACAAGCATCAGATATCTGAGAACTGCATTTTAAATATGACACATGTTTATTAAGTGTTCTGACTTCAAGTGCAGGTTACAAATATGTTCATATTGCAGTCATTTCAGCTATTTTTTTCTTAATGCAGTTGTCAGTAAAAGCTGTGCAATGCATAAGAAAGTACTCAGAATATTCATCCTTTGTAAAAATAGCATAATTATCTGTAGAAGAACACCACACTGAAAGTGCTTCTCCGCGTAAATACTGCTCTGTATGAAATGTGTATGACACAAAACTGTTAAGCTCTCAGAAAAATCTATTTTCCTTTTCAGTTTCCCTGATTCACAATCACCCTGTTTGAAAGCCATATGACAAATCTCTGAGTGTGATACACCAGGAGCATTATGCAGTTGCTTACATATAAATGACAACCTGAGACATTGGGCAATTAAACTTAAATAGAAACTTGACGAGGCATCTTTCGGTTTCCTGTGGAATGTTTTGTACAGAATAAAAATCTGCCAGGCTGAGCTTTCAACTCCTGAAACCCAAATACTGAACAACATTGCAAACAAAAGCTCCAGGAAATCCATAATACATAAAATGAAAAATGTTCTACATCCAGAGGTCAGTTCCATGTTAAAATAGTGTGACTGCATATAGCCAAGGCAAAAATGTGTAGTCTTCCTGCCTCTTCTGAGGGTGAATTCCCACTGATGTGTGGGACAAGGGCTGAAATGTAGCCATTGGAACTGGTTGGGGAGGTCAGCCTTGGCTGCTGCCTGACAAGCCTGGGACGTCATTAAGAGTTTTGCCTACGAAAAGTCTACAGTACCCCATGTCTTAGGACAAATATATATCATTTAAAAGAAGTGATCAAATAAATATATTGTAAAAGCCCCTAAGACCTTGTTCTTTGGTCTCAATTTTTCTGTCTTTCTCACACAGAGGGATTTTCCAGGGGATTTCTTGAGAATCAAAATACTGTCTTCCATTACTAAGGCTGGGGAACAAGTCTTTCACTTGCCTAGTAGTCACGGAGCTATTTGCAAGCTATGGACAGGTGAACTTTGGATGTTGGCGATGCTTAAATACGTAGATGATATTTGTTGGCAAAAGCAGAATTACCTATCTCTGACACAAAATCCATTGTTAATGTGCTTCAGAGCACATTTCCTTTGTTCTGTTGTGAAATTGGGAAACCTAAGTTAAGCATCCACACTTAATTCCCTCCTCTTCTAGGCACCTCTGATTTTGATAATACAGACAAAACTGGAATATCACAGAACAATCACGTTTCTTCTCTGGGGAAAATCTGATGTCTTCCTCCTTAAGATCCTTGAGAGCTTTTGTAACGAGCTTTGCCCAAAAGAGATAAGGAAATAGCATTTACCCCAAAGTACAAAGACAGAACCTATTTCACCGTAGCCCTTCTGGCATATTAAGTACGTCTGAGACTTTCCCATTTTTCCACCATTCCAGATACCCCCCTGCTAGATTCACAAATGAACCAACACTCTCTCATGTCCCCTGCTCATCTCTTTACACCCAAAACAGTACACATTGCAAGAGACCGTGGATCCCATGATGTCAGAGAATTTTTTAAGTCTTTACTGTCACAGCCTGTCACTCCAGACTCACTGCACTTCAGCGAAAGGACACTAAGTCAGTGCTATGCGCAGCAGGAATTTGGTTCACAAACTTCACACTATCTGGAACAAATATTTTGGCAAAAGGAATGTGGCAAAAACTGCAAATAATACATTTTCCCGTCCTTATTTAGCATGATTTTTTTAAAACACCTTCTAAATTAGCAAGGTAGTGAACTTGTGACAGACAAAGCAATCAATGCCCATTCGAATTACTTCTCTGGATAACAATTCTGAATGCCATATGAATAGACTGGTCTATGTGTTGGAACTTTCCAAAGCCAAATTCTGTTTACATATATTATTACAGGCAGGAAGCTGGGAAGAACCTCCTCTATATCTTCTTTTAGAGAGCAGGGTTCTGAGTATGGCTTTTCTGCCCTTTGAAACTCTCTGGACAATGCATTTGGATAAATGAATTCCATTTTATTAGTAGCAATTTTCTCAATTTTCAAATAGCGCATATGTTTAAATAACATTTATCAGGTGATCTTTCACGTTGAACAAAACTCTAAAGTAAAACTGGTATTGACAACAGAACTGTGATATATTATGAAGATGAAATCATAAATAAAAAAGAAAGAGTAAAAAAGAAAAAAGAGAAGGTAAAAAATAGTTTCCAAACCAGCATTGAAAATAACCCAATTTATAAAACACTGTTTCTCAACACATCTGTTGAAGTAAATGAGATCCATCAGAGGCCATGGTTTATAGCCTATGAACAAGATCCTGTGAACATTTCACCAGGACTGTGTGCAGAAGGCCCAACCTGGAACCCGAGACAATGAAGCCACAGTGCAGCTGCTCTTACAGAATAGTGACAAGCTGTATCTATTATTTTTTAGTAAGACTGTTAACACTTCTTTTAGTCTTTAAAGAAAACTGTAGAAGGAATAGTAACTCTAAATCTAAGCCTAATTCTATCTTTATACAACCGTGGCTGTACTATAGCACACATTATTTGTGATACGGCATGAACATAACAATGATGGGATAATAGAAAAACAGAACAAATAGGACAGCATTGAGGGTGGCGTGTTGTTTAAAAGGCAACATATGTAATCAAGTGGCTGTTCACTGTCGGGATCTACAGCATTTCCCTCTCTGCCCGCTCTCTGCGAGCGTTCCCGCAGTTTTTGCTCCGCATCTTGAATGTGAAAGAGTCTGATTCAGCTATCTCACCACCAAACACGAGCTACAAAATTCTCCTCTACACGGATCTAAAACCAGACACAGAACTCAGAAAATATGTCCAAAACCTCAGTCTTTGAACGGGAAAAAAAAGCTAAACAGCGGTGGTGGGTTTCCTTCGGCTTGGTTATGAGTACAACAAATGCGTGTCCGGGAAGGCAGTGTGTCTGAGAGACCTCATGCATTTTGAAATATTTCCATCACACGGAAAAAATGTTTTCAAAACCTGTGCTTTCCCAACGAGTAACAGTTGAGCCTTTTATAGGTTTTCTCCTGGCATGGGACTTGATTAGCAAGTACAAAGATTTAGACAGAGATTTATTAAGTAACAGTTATATTGTGTTGTAATTAAAACGTAGGAAATTCGCCGTCTACTTAAGCGTTTAAAAATGCTTAATGTAGGAAGCAATTACACCTCATTTTCAAATTATTCCCCTGACTAGAGAGCACGCCGCGGACAGAGTAAGAGGCGGCTGCAAGGGCGGAGGCGGCGGCGGGAGGTGCCCGCTGGCCCGGCCAGGGCCGGGGGTCGGTGGCGGCGGCTCTGCAGCGCCCGCGGGGCGAGGCGGGGCGGGGCGGGGGCTGCCCGGGGCCCGGGATGCGATATCCGCAGCCCCGCCGGCCCTCCACCCGCCGACAGCAAGGCGGGATCGGGGCGCTGGGCGCCGCGGCGGCCCGGCCAGGGCAGGGAGCCGAGAGAGGAGCGGAGAGAGCCGGGCTTTTTCCCGCCCGTCTTTGCAAACCAAAACCGAGAGAAGTCCGGCACCGGCTCCAAACCGAGGACGGGAGCCCGAGGCCGAGCTCAAGAGCCCTGCGCATCACCGCCCGCCCCCCACTCTCTCTTTACCTGGCTATACTTGGCCTCCTGCTCAAGGGAGCTCTTCTCCAACCCGTTCACGGCATGCTGGGGCGNATGCTGGGCCGGCGGGTGGAAGCTGTTTCGGCCCAGGCTGCTCCATTCCTCCACCTTGGGGCTGGGGTAAGGCGAAGTGTCATTCACTGCTGGAAAACAAAGGAGCGGGGGAGAAGGAGTTAGAGGCAGAGGCTCGGATTCGGAGACGGAGATGGCTTTGCTTCGTGATGGAGACACGCTCCCTCTCCCCATGGGAAGCAGCCTGTGGGGCAGAGCTCAGGGGCAGCCGGTGCCTCGCCCACCACACCTCGCTGCAGCTCCCGGAAGCTCCTTGAGAGGGTGATTCGTGGGCAAAAGGGAGTCGGCTGCCCCCGTGAAAGCCGTGACGGAGATCAGCAGCCGAGCCCAGAGCTGGCTGGCTCGCTCGTCCCCACGTCCCCGCACCGGCGGGACGGAGCTGCCGCCCGGCACTTCTCCCCCAGCATCTCCTAAGGGGTATTTAGGGCAACCGCCTTCTGTGCATTTGTGGGTCAGAGGAGAAACGATACCCCGTGTTACAAACTGTCCTGACACGGTTGTAGGGGAACTGGGCTCCAAACACTTTTTGGGAGAAAAAGAAAACGAAACACTAAAGTAAATAATTTTTTTTTTCTTAATAGGGAAATAAATGAAGGAAGATAAGAAAGCGAGGAGGAAAAGAGATAACAGTGCTATTATTTACACGCCTATCAGCCGTGCCATGGGCATACTGGGATGTTTTGCAGGAGGACAAATTCCTCGAGCGGCCAAAATCCCTCACCGGGGAGCCAGGGGAGGTACCCGAAGCCCGAGCCGAGCCGCATCGGAGCTGCTCTTGGAGAGGGGTTTCCTGCGACACCACCTCGCTCGGCCCCTGGTCGTGCTGGGGAAAGGCACAAATCTGAAGTTGTCTTAAGAAATTGAGCTCCCTCGGTGAGCGCCCTTTTCTGCTGATCTCACACTTTCCCATGAATAGGGGCTTCCTTTCCGTGTCAGCAAGGTCAGTTTATCCTATAAATCAAGGGTGAACAGCCCCCATCTGCGGCACCGGCCACTCCGCAGCCCCGACCCTCTGACGGGAAGGGGAGGGGGGAGATTTCACACTGCAGAAAGATTTGTGCCACCGCGGGGGCTGAGGGAGACAGAGCAGATACCGAGGCACCCTGCAGCACCGTCAGAGGCCCGCCTGCCAATGTGGTGTTAATAAAACAGGAACTCACTAAAAAAAACCCCAAGAAAACAAAACAAAACAAAAGCAAAAAAAAAACCCCAACCAAACAACAACAACAAAAAAAACCCACCTAAATTTCTCATGTGATTGTAACGTTATCATTCTTTTTAATGTTCATTGCCAACACTACCTTTAGATTGCCTCAGAGATTGCCAGGCGTGTATTTGTTAAAGCTGACTCAGAAACCAGCACATTTGTTTGTGCCAGTGAGGATTAGGATAACTTTTATACTATGAGGGGGAAAGGAGAACAAACTTACATTTTCTGCATTTGTGCATATAAATAAAACATGGTTGCACGTGCATATGTGCTGCTTGAAAAAAATATCATCTTTCTGATGAAATAAGAAGAAAATTATTCTGCAATGCCTAAAGGATCATTTTGCATTTGAAATGCTGCTAGAACCGGATTGTTGCTGTTAAAAAGGCAGTGAAAACAGAGATCACAGCTCCCACCTCTCCACTAATACTGAGAGAAGAGTGGGACACCGAGATCGCTGTAGGCAAAGGTTGTTTTGGATTATTGTTTTCAGTGACACTTTGAGCAACGCTTTCACTGTTAGTTCACTGGCAGAGACCGAAATGGAAAAAATGTTCCTTGCTAGCGAGGGACCGGGAGACGCGACGCAGTTTCCAGGCGGAGGAACAGAAAGAATGTGAAAGGGATAGAAGAGGCAAATCCTGGGCCTTTGGTTTTTCCTAGACCACGGCTTCGGAGGAAAATACAGCACCAGAATGAAAGCAATTAGATGACATTTGAACTTCCTGCCGAAGCAAATTTGGCCTGATTGCGAAAACTACAGAAAATGGACTTCTCAGTAACGCCAAGGCGACGCCCGTGACCGGAGTGCGGCAGCGAGCCTGGGTCGGGACCAGGACCGGTACCGAGTGCGCCGCACCCCGGGCCGTTCCGTCCGGCCAGGATCGCCACTTCCCGGGTCAGAGCGGCGGAGGTGACGGCCGAGGTGTTCTGTTTGCTGATCCGCCTGCAGCCCACCCAGGCCCTTCTGTCTGCCCGCGTTCTGAGACGCATCCTCCAGGAAGCTCAGCGCCCGGCCCGTGCTGGGGAAAACGCGAGAGGTTTCCCGAATGGAACAACGAAACCACCTTCCGACCCTCGGAGAGGAAAGAACTCAGGAAGCGAGGGACCCAACCCCTCCGGCCCTGTTTGGCTGCCTTTGTGGCCCCGGCTCCCCCCTCCACTCCTCACCTTGGTCCGTGATGGACCGGATCCCCAGGATGTCCGTCACCGAGTGAGAGGACGGCCACGTCCTGGGCATGGCCATGGTGCTGGGGATCGCCGGCACGCCGGGAGGGGTGGACACCTTGGCTCCTGCCGCCGCGATGGGGCTGGGGTAGGGGTAGATGTGGTTGTAGGGCAGAGCAGGCTGTGGGGGCGGCTGGTGCTGCTTGTAAGACTCGTAGTGACTCTGCTGAGACAGGTTCCCGATTTTGTTTCGGAGGATGCGGCTGATGGAGCTGACCGACGGCACGTTGTACTTGTCACACACGCCATCGGCCAGCAGGCGATCCCGGATCTCCCAGGCGAAGATGCCCGGATCCCTTTGTTTGTAGGTCCGGATATGTTTTACCACCGTGGGAGTGGTGACCCGAGGCTTGCTGCCGCCGATAGCCCCCGGTAGGATGGAGCCGGTCTCGTTGTAGCGAGCCAGGATTTTGCTGACACAGCCGTGGGAAACGCGGAGCTGCCGGCTGATGTCACACGGCCTGATACCCAGTTGAGCCAGTTCCACAATCCGCAGCCTGATGGCATTGGGCAGGGGTCTCCCGTTGACAAACACCCCTCCGAGCTGGTTCACTTCCCCGAAGGCAGGTTCTGCAAGCAAATGCACAAACACAGCCGTCGGACACGGCGGACGGCACAGAAGGGGGCGTCTGAGCAGCTCCTCATCACAGACAGATGTCACAGACAGGGACCCCCCCGCCCCGCTCACTCCACATACACTTCTTTATAATAGCAGGATGCCACCGAGACTGAAAGAAGGAGAGAGGAGGGGGAAAAAAAGAAGTGAGAGATTTAAAAAAAAAAAAAAAAAAA
>VZTR01007888.1:105833-138315 GCA_013400775.1 Chaetops frenatus | reverse complement strand
AAAAGAAAAGTAAAAAAAAAAAAAAAAACGTGAAAAAAAATAAGGCTGTGATCCTAGTGCACGAAATATCACCAAGTAAACCACAAAATTTATGTCGCTGGTGTGTATAAGCATTGTCGTGATATTATTTTAATTGAAGTGTAAGATACTTTTAGGAAAAAGAAATTGAGCCTGCACATACCCTAGTGAACATTCTTAACTGTGAAGAAATAAGATGTTGCAGATCTCCTAGAAATTAGGGGCATGTTGTAAACGTTTTGTGGTGAAAGGAAGGTAATCATGGCTGTTTTGCAGGTATTTCTATTTAATCGAAATATCGAGAGATACTTCTGTTTTCTCTGCATGGATTAANTTGTTCTGAAAAGATAAAAAAAAAAAAAAAAAAAAAAAAAACAAAAACAAACACACAAAACCCCAAAAAAACCAAAAACAAACCAAAACCAAACCAAACCAAAAAAACCCCTAACAAAACCAAAACACCACAACGGCAACTTTTCTATGGCAGTTTTGTGGTTACTTCGAAAATGCGAATATCGCACCTGTAAATTATGGTGCTTCCTCAAGCCAGTCAGAATTACCTTTGGTAAGGGCAGCACTCCTCACAGCCGCGCAAATGCCACTGTCCGAAAGCGCTGGCATTCTGCGCAGGCAGCATTGGCAGGCGTTTGCTGAAGCCAGAACGCTGTTCTGTGTTGTGAGCTGACCTCCCTTGGCTATTCTTAAGGCAGAAGGCATTGAACTAGTGGGACCCGGATCCGGCCGTAATTAAGTTATTTATGTCATTAAGCAACGAAAGGGGTTGCGAGTCCGTGGAACTTCCGATCCGCTTTAACAAGGTATTTTTTTTGTCGAAGCGGAGTTTCTTGTCGGGATCCCCGGCAAGGCTACCCACCCTACGGGGTGTCTCCCCAGCCCGACGGGGCCTGGGCTGCTCGCCGCTCCGGCCGCCCTGAACGCACGGGGCTCTCGTTTCTTTAGCCCGGTCCAGTGGCGTGTGGCCGGGGATCATCCCCGGGCGCACGGCTGGTGTGAGCCCGACCCCGCCGCTCCTGGACCCGCTCGGCGCCCCTAAAGCTCCCTCAGGGTTGCTGGGATGCTCGGGCGTGACCCTGCGCTGCTCTCCCACGCTGCCCGGGCAGCTTCTCTTCACATCTGTGCCTATTGTGTTCACATTTGGGTCGTTCTCTTCCCCCTCCGCCGTGTCCTACAACCTGACTGTTCCCCCTCCTTCCCTTTCCCACCCCTCCCCCCCCGAGCCCGCCTCTATCTCCTGGATATTTGGTTTCTTTCCCCTTCTCAATGTGTGTTCCTGATGTGGTCCTGTCGGAAAAGCTCGTTTACTCTGCTCAGGTCTCCAGTGGTTTAAGGATAATGTTTATCAGAAGTGAACGTGCTCAACTTGTTTCCATTCAGCTGCTGAGTGTGGGCTGAAATACCAAAGGTCAGATCTACAGTGAGTCGGTAGAGGGCAGGGGGAGACGAGAGGAATATGAAAACATAATATACAACAGCCTGTTGATCGCTTTGTGACCTGCCTGGCAAAAAGATTAATTTTTTCAGGTAGGAAATCATTGTAGAATAGGAGGGGAAAGGCAGGGGGAAAGGAGGGCCGGGGGCGCGGGGTCGGGGCTCCTCCAGCCGGGGAAGGGCACGCGTAGCCGGGCAGGGGGCTCGCCCCGAGAAGCCGGCGGCTGCCCCGGCACGCACCCGCGCCCTCACCGCGGGGTCCCCGGCCAGGCAAAGCAAAGCGGGAGTGGTGGGGGGCAAGCTGTGAGAGCCTCCAGACAGGAGCCGGGCTTCCCCTCCCATTGCTTTCCCTCCGTGCCGAGAGAGCGGCTGAGCGGTACCGTCACGTACAGCCCGGCGGGGGCCGCGGGCACCGGCAGCCGGTGTCTCTCGGGGGTCGCTGGCCCTGTCTGCCTTCTCCCGACACTGCTGCGTCGCTGACGGGAGCCAGGGGCGCTCCCCTTCCTCTCCTTTCCCCAAACCCTGCTCTCTCGCCCTCTCTCCTCCGCAAAACAGACTCGGCGTGAGCTGCCCGCTACAAAGAGCGTGTACGGCGGCAGCACCCTCGCTGCGAGGCCGGTACCGCTGAGGCCGGTACCGCCCATGAAGGCCTTCTCTGGCGCTTTCCGGGACCGGGCAGGCCTCCAGACAGTGCCCAGCCTCTCGCAGCTGAGAGCAGAGTCCCGGCACTGCGTTATCCCACCGCTCCGGCAGGGCGCCGCTGCGCCGCCGTGCTCACCTCGGCGTGTCCTGCTCCTTCCTCTCAGAGCCGCCTTCATGAGGCCTTTCTGTGCCTCGCTCTGCTCCCCAGACGCCTCCGCTCGCCCCTTGTAGGAAGAAACCAGACAACTTCAACGCGGCACACCCCCCAGCCCCTCTTTGAAGCTGCAGATTTTTTATTGAATTTTTTTTTCCCAAGGAAGGAAGACCCCCTCTCCTTCCTCGAGGGCAGTGGGCTACTGAGGGGCTGCTAAGGCAGAAGGATGCCCACATGGTAAGGTATTTTGTAAGCAGCAGGCTCCCTGATCCTTCCCCCAGGTCACAGCCTCCCCGGCCGTGTATGTAGTCGGGTGGCCGTGTTTTCCGAGGCGGCGCGGGGAGGAACTGGGGGCCGGTGGTGGTGTCGCAGCTGCCCTGTCCTCCCCGCCCCCAGCTCCTGCCACGAGGCTCAAAGCCTCGAAATCCACCCCCGGAAGCGATGCAGACGGTTTGGTGGGCAAAGAGCATCTTGGAGCCGGAGCAGGGCGTCGGGGATAACGCGGTAGGGGTGTCGGAGGAGATTTTGGACGCCTCTGAAAGGCAGGCAGGGAAAAGCGGGCAGAGACAGGTGGAAGGTTAGCGACAACCCAGCGACAACCTTGAGTTATGTCCGGAGGTGACCCATCCCGGAGGGAAGGTGCTGTGTGAAATGGAGGGAGATGAGACCCACAAAGCTTTGAAACGGGGCTCTCACTTTGCACAGAGCTATTCCTACACATAAAATCTCACGGAATCTCCAGGGATCATTCCCATTTTCTGCGAGGAACCAAACGCAGGATGAAGGGGCCTCCACGCATCACTGGCTGCCATGTGCATTCCCTTATGCCACAAAATAGCTGAGCGCAGTAGGTTAGCGAGGGCAGAATGCCTTAGCAGGCACAGGGAGAGGGTGCGGGGCCGCTCGCCACCCCCCTTGACCTCTCCCTGCTCCCTCTCCCCCTCCGAGCCTGCGAGCCTGAAAATATCCGGCCTGACCCCCAGCTCTCAGGTGTGCCGAGCCCCCCTCTTAGCCTGCGACAAGACACACGCACAGGCAAATGCTTGTGCGAAGGAGAGGGGGCATTTTCACAGGGAGATGTCCTTTCCAGCCGGCGTGCGGCTGCAGATAGGGACCGCTGCAGATAGGGACCGCTGCCCCCACCCCCAGCTCCCTCACCCTTGGCGACCCCCGGCCCCCGCCCTTCTGCAGGGGCTGGCCTTGCTTTCCACTTGTCCTCCCCTCTTCGGGGGAAAAGGGCTTTTCGGGAACGACGCTGGCACAAGTTGCTGATCCGCCGTTGGTAGATGTCGCGTTTCTCGTTACAGCCTGCTAAAAACCACCGGCTTATACCTCTGTGTTCGCGTAAACTGCCCGCGTTCATTTACTTGTGATTCCGAGGGGCGGGGGGGGGGGGGGGTTTTTTTTCNGGGGGGGGCTATTTTTACCTTAATTTAATTAACGTAATATTCAAAGCTGCACAGAAATACACGCAACAGCTCTGAAACTCTCACATGCTGGGAGGCAGAGAGCGAGCTGTGCCGTGTGAGAGTGTGTGATTTCAATTTCAAGAAATTGTTTTAACATCAGGGACAAGACGGAGAATGGAAATATAATAGGATGAAACTTTGTTTAAAAAAGTTTCATCAGATACAAACCAACCATGTCTGGACATTTCCTGCATATTTATGAAGCAATGATGGGCAAAATACAATCGGGTCTTGGAGTCACTTCGGCCGTCACAGACCTAAAACCTGAAGAAAACGAAACACAGCAAGTAATCCAGACACAAGGCTTTTAGGTGTCCTGCTTTTGGGATAAGGACGCGATCTCTCGCAAAGCTCTCCTGCCTGGCGTGCAGAAGCAGGGAATCTCAGCTTCAGCGGTCAGGAAATGCCCACGGGCTGTCGGGCTGTGTCGAGGGCTGTGCTGGAGCGCAAGCCCCCCACTCGTTCTCCAGCAGCTTCTCCCGCCGCTCGGAGCCGGCCGCTTCCCCGGCTCTCCCCCTCCGAGCCTGGCCCGGGGCTCTCAGGCCCCACCACACCGCGGGCAGCCGTCCCCCGGCCTGGTGGGAGAAGGGCAGCGTCTGTAGAAAAACAGACGACCCGTGGAGAGTGACTGGGGGCATTAGACCCATTCTCAGGAGAAAGGAGGAGACCGACAGACCCGGTTATACTCTCGGGGTTGAGCCGTCTGGGGTCCGTATAGACCTTCTGCGGTGAAGGCAAGAGCATGTGTTTGCACTTCACTGAAAGACTCCGAAGACGGGTGAACAGGTGAAATAAAAGCCCAGTAGTACTAACCCGAGAGAAAGGCCGGGGTTAAGGACGTCGCCGCAGCCCAGCTTCCCCCGTCGAACCCCTTCGCGCCTCCCGCCGCTGCGGGACCCCGGGCTGTCCCAGTCCCTCTCCCTCCCCGTCGCAGGGAGTTCCACCCGGCCTGTGGCATCGGTGCCGTTGTCATATCCCTATTTCACTCTCGCTTGAATATTCCGATCGAGGTTGGGAAGTTTAGGTGGGGTGTCGTAATGATGTGTTAGCTGCTTGGACAGATTTAATAACTTTGCCGCCAATCGTACTTAGCAACCCCTCTGGAAACCAGACAGTGTCTCATTAGGGCTTTCCTGGTGCAAGCATTGGACTTGAATGAGCCGTGTTGAGCTAATTCCTATTTGCGCTAGGATTTGTTTAATGACATATAAGGGAATAGACAATTCTCGTGGACAAGACATTAAGCTACAGAGGGCTAGATTTTAAAAGCATATTTTTTTTCTAATAAAGAAATCGGGTTTTCATTTGTCAAAAGTTACATGAATTTAGAGTAAATGAAAAAATTATTTTATTGTTTTGCCTTAAATTATAGGAACCAATAGGGAATTGCTAGGCAGTTCTCTCCGTTTCTGCCTTCGCTCCTGCAACACCTAGTACCAGTGCCACCTACAGGAATAATTGCATTTTCGAGCTGCTGTCAAGTAACCAGAAGCGTTTGAGAGTCCTGGTAGCTCTGTCGTCTTCCTGGACGCACAGCAGCAAGCCTGACTTTGAAAGGCGTTGTTTTTCTTCGTGGCTTTCGTTTGAGATCCCACACTGATGCAGGTTGGCTCCTCTGCGCTGCGGCAGTGGGAGGGACGGAGTCCTTCCCGCGGGGACCCGGGAGACGCAGGCAGGGAAGGTGAGGGGCAGCATCGTCTGCTTACACCAAGCAGCGTTTCGGGTGTCGCTGCTGATGTCCCGCTCGGTGTCGGGCAGGAAGCCAAGGCAGAGCGTGGCCGGCCGGCCCCCGGCTCCCGCTTGCGCCGACGGAGCCCAGCACACCTAAGGATACGGGGAATTGGGAATGCCCGTGCACGGCGACCTAAATCAGTGCCCGTTTGTCTCCTCGCTGTGTTGTTACGAAATGCGGCTGGTAAAGCCAAGGGCGGCTCTGGGGCGCTCCCCTGCTCACCTCGCGGCGCTACGTCCCTTGACGATTTATAATCACGAGATGTCTTACAGTGGAAGAATAATTGTCTCCTCCCTCCTCTCTTTGGTGGAGGAGGCCTTGGCTGCCAGGGAGGTTCTCCTTCGCTGCGGCCGTGCAGTCCCACGGAGCGAGGCCGAAGGGTCTCAGGGGGGCTGGGGAGAGGGGCGGCGAGCAGCAGCACGGGCGGCGTTCCCACAGGTAGCTCCGCCGGGGAGGAAGTTTCCTTGTTTGAATCTGTGTCCCTAATCCTTTCCCACGGTTAACCGACCCCCTAAATATTTGTCTTTGGGACCTAAGGCCGGTGACGGCCCTTCCTGTCCGGGCTTGGAAGTGCATCTTTTCTTTCTCTCAATCCTTTGTCTTTAAGGGTTTCCAGTTCCTATAGGTTTACTTGTGCAAAGACACTTTATCCAAAAATGTGTGCACGAATACCTTCATCCTATGCGTTAGACTCTTTGATGCCTTGTTGCTCTGGACCTCCGAGATGACCTGGGGTTATTCTGCAGGTGGGAACATCTGTGTAATGCAGTGCACAGAACACAGCTGCCCGTCTGGGTGAAAAAGGGCTTTCCTTCAAAACCATGTCTTCCCCTGTATTACATAGTCAGAAAACACAGAGGTGTTTGGGGGTTTTTTCCCTGATAGAGTAAGAAATGAGAGAGAAGAGAAGAGAAGAGAAGAGAAGAGAAGAGAAGAGAAGAGAAGAGAAGAGAAGAGAAGAGAAGAGAAGAGAAGAGAAGAGAAGAGAAGAGAAGAGAAGAGAAGAGAAGAGAAGAGAAGAGAAGAGAAGAGAAGAGAAGAGAAGAGAACTAAGCTTTTTAGTCTATGTTGAAAGGTTGTGACCGTTTTCATGTTTTACTGCCTGTAGAAAACTCGGTCGTTATTGCCCTGAGGGTTTTCTTTCGTTGAGAGAATAAAACGGGAACACTCCCACAACAACAACAACGACAACAACGACGACGACGACGACGATACGAGAAGAGAGCCGAGCTGCTCTTTCTCCCTGATCCACCCCTTCCTGCCTTGCGTGGGTCCTCGGGGTCCCTCAGCGTCGACCCCAGAGGGACGGTGACATTACTGATGCGCGTAAAAACAAATTACTTGCCACATGAAGCAGCAAAGACGTAACCGGCCGCCGAGCTCACCATCAGCCGCGGAGTTTCACAAAGTAAAAGAAAGTGTCTCTGGCTCCAAGTTTCTGCGATGAAACTCAGTAGATTTTTTTTTTTACACGGTGGATCCGGGGTCGAACTCTGCCCGCACACACCAGGCGTGGAAATGAGAAGCGTTATCCCACAACCACGGCTGCCAGCCACGCAAGTGCCGTGTCGCAGTTCCCCCCAGCTGCCCGCGCCGCCGCTCCTCCGCCAGCAGCCCCTGGGCGGCACAGCCCGGGGCCGGGAGGCTCCGGCAGCCCGGCGGGACGGGCCAGAACAGCCGCGACCGCCGCGCAGCCGCTGCGCCCGGGCTGGCAGGGCAACGGCGCCGGTTTTCCCTGACTAGGTTTCGTTTGCAAAATGGTTCTCTCCTGCAGCTGCATTGTAAGACGAAGAGAGTGAAACCCACCCAGCTCATTCGCCAAGTTGAGGCGCCGTAATATTTAGTGCAGAATAATGCTGGAAATACACGATTTTTATTTCCTTTGGAGAAGAAGGCTATTGCGAGAAGTCTGGTGCCCCTCGCTGCTGCCTGTCTAACCGGGACTCGCCTCCCGAGAAGGGCAGATGCCCCTTGGCACGGAGGGTTTTTTCCCCTCGGGATTCTGGCAGAGTCAGCAAAAGACATTTCAGAGCGACTTCTCCATGGGTTTTCTGCCAAGCGCAACGATAACGAGTAACCCTGGGACGATGCTGCGCCAGTCGCGCTGCTGAGGGGCATTTTGGCTTCTGCGTCTTGCTCTGACTCTGCCCACATACCCCTTTTCCTGCAGGCTCTGTTGTCCTTGTCCCAGAGCCCGTAGGTGTCCGGCAAGGGTATCTCCCTGCCAGGACCTTCATCCAGGCCAGACGCGTGCAGCCCAGAGAATGAGGAAGACGGGCGGCCCGCAGCCAGCAACCTGGGATGTCGGGTCGATCCCTTGTCCCCTCCTGCAGCTGTTCCAAACCCATATCCCGGCTACCACCCAGGAAAAAAGCGCAGCAGAACCAGCGCTCTGGCTGCAGAAGCGCCCTGCTCCTGGCAGCTGAGTGCCGATGGAGGGAACTCCCAGGCGAGAGAGCAGGGTATGGCCCTTGTAGTCCGGGTGTTGCCCCGAAATTGATTCTTTCACCCGGTGTGCAAGAACCCGACCCACACACGCTGCTCTGGGATGGCTTCCAGCGGTGAAGCCAGAGGGAGGATGGTGAAGGAATTTTGCTGAGTACAGCACTGTGCTGAGCAGTGTCGGCAGCTGTGGGCGGCTCCACGCTCGCTCTCGGCCGCAGCTCAGGCTCCACCGGGGGATCCCGGTGTCACCGGCTTGGCCCCGGCACAAGGACCATGTCACAGGCCCTGCCGTGCCTGCCGCTGCCCTAGTCTTGCTAGTGTTTCTGTTGACAACCTTCCCCCTCACCAGGGACGAGATTCGAAATATCCCCGTGTGAGACATTTGTCCTCGTGGTGTTTTAGGTCATCTCAGATCCAGTAAGGCAGAAAGTGTTCAGCAACAGGAGAGGGGAGCACAAGGGCAGTGAGAAGCATGGGCTTTTCCTGCCGCTTGTGGGAGATCGATATGCTTGTGACCTGTGTGCTTGTAGGAGACGTATGTGATGGAGAAAAGGGTGATGCCGACACCTCCAGGGAAAATTTGCTGGCAAGAGGTCTAAGAATAACTGCTGTGAAAGACCCCATGTAGCTCTCTGCTGGAGGTGCTGCATGGCGCCTTTCCACAGCCCTGCTTCTGGGCTTCTCTCCACGGTAAAGGTCCATGCTTACCCTAAATCAGGGCAATTACAAGTGTCCTCGGCAGGAGGCCGAGCCAGAAACTCCCCCCCAGGTCCGTGCGACTTCCACTGAATGTCTCTTGGCTTCCCGGATCGAGACCTGGAAGGAAGGTCCAGCCCAGGAGAGTGACCCTCTAGCTGCAAAGACCTGCTGCCGGTCATCTGGCAGGGGCAGCGTGGAGTGGCCGAGGCGGGGGCTTGGTGCAGATTCATTGATTAGTTACCGTGTCTATGAACTCAGCAACCACTCAGCAGTTTGGGAAATTCATCTCAGCTTCATCGTCAAAACGTGCCCATCTTTGTCCGACGTCTCTCTTACTTCATCCAGAGTTTTGTGAGCAGCCTCTTAGTCTCTGCATACCACGGTATGAGCCACATGGTTTCTCTCTCTCTTCACATATACACGAACACCCTCCACTTATAATCAGAGGAAAGGTCACTTAGGGGAAAAAAAACCGAACAACAACCAGTTGTTCTTCACGTTTGAAGGGTTTGTTTGTTCTTTGTATGCACACAATTTAGGATGAAGGTGGGGGCTTCCACACGATTTGAATAAGGTGTCCTTTCTACCTTGTAGTTTTTAACCTATACCTTCCACTAGTAAATTGTGACTATCAAAAGAAAATAATAATTTATGTATTATAAATCCCGCTCTTGTGAAATATCGTTGCAAAACCAAATAATTGCAATGTTCTGAATGGAAAAAAATTAATTTAAAAGAATAAAATAATTGCAGTTGAATTACTAATGTTTTGGTATTGCAAATTTGCAATAATTTTATATTTGCACAGTTACAGCGACGTAGGAGATACAAAAAATTCTATCAATACTAGCTTCCAATATTAATAACTGTACAACTGTCTTTTTAAAAATTGTGGATGTTTTCTTCAAGTTTAAAATTTCTCTGCCTATTACCTTCAGCATCTCTGTGCCTATAAGCATAAAATACAGTTTCTCATTTGCAAACAAATCTGAACATTCTCTTCGGAGCAAAAAAAATGTGAAGGAGGTAGAATTATATTTGGAATACGTAATTTAAATGATAAAAAAAATATTTTTAGCTTGTCTTTCAGGAATGCTTTCATTAAAAGTCAGATATCGTTTTTGTGCTTGTACTGGCCGGTTTGTATTTTCTTTGAATGTGCAGGTGCACATTGAATTTCGTCATCTTTATGTGGATTTTTCTGGCTGTATGCATGCAAGTGCCCACTCGTTGGGCTAAGTGAAAGGTGTTAGGATGTTAGGACGTGCAAATTCACTGGCAGTAGGAGCGCAGGGAGTGAAGCACGCTTGCTCCAAGCTCCCGGCTGCGTGGTGAAGCCGGACCCCGGCCGTGGCACTGAAGGACCGCACGGGCTCTTCCCCGCAAGAGCATCGTTTTCCAACCTCCCCCGGTGACACCGGCCCAACGCCAGCTCAAGGCCACTTCACGGAAGCTGCGTGAGCCTGTCCCTTCTGCCCCGCTTCCACGGCGGCTCTTCCCCTTCTCCCGGTCCCGGGAGCGACGCCCGGCCCCAGCGAGACGCAGCCCCTGGGACCTGCGCCCGCAGGAAGGGGACGCAGTGAAGCAATAGCGGCTGTGAACGGGGTGCAATTCGCTCTCGCTCGGGGTTTTATCACTTTGGAGAAGCCAGCTTTTCGTAAGGGAAGCTGTGCACCGGGTATTCTCACGTTGCCCACCCCATCCCTCACCGCCAGCCGGAGCACCCCTGGGAATGAGCGGAGCAGCGGGGCTGAGGCAGTAGGGACCGTTCTGCCTTGACTCCACGCAGCAGGGTGCGGGTGTCCTGCTCGGCTCCGCGGGAGAAGAGACCCCTAGCCCCGGCTGCCGGGGAGCAGAGGCAGCCTCCGGGCCGAGCAATGTCCCTGCTTTCTTTCCCGGCGGTAGGGAGAGCCGGTGTGCCACAGCCCTTTCCCCTTGCACTACTCACAAATAGTGGCGTCTACAAACGATACAGAGAGAGAGTTGTGTGTATAAATACACCTGCATGTGTGTGTGTGTGTGTGTGTGTTCCCAGCATTAGTCGTGTTGTACACGAACCGGGACCTTTTCTGAGAGCGGGACGTGGTTCCTTTCCCGGGAAGTTTGTTGGAATAACCAGAGCAGCCTTTGCCCCATCTCCTAACTGGTGCTCCCCGACTGTGTGCTTAAACCCGAGCTGTTTTTTCCTGCTCGTTTATTTTGCTCTTGGTGTGCTTTTGGACTCTCTAAATAAGCTGCCGGTAATATCCCTAAATCCCTTCTGCCTTCAGAAGCAAACGTAGCAAACACAGGCACCTCTGCCTGTTTTTTTTTCCATCTCTCCTGGAATCTTTAAAGCTGATGGTAAAGGGGTGGGGGTAGACACTACGACAATGTGGACAGAGGGGGAGAGAGAAACATATTTCCCCGAGTCTGGAGAGTGACAATTCTCCCGGCAAGAGCCTGCAGTCCGGGCAGGAGCGGGCGGGGGCCGCCGGGCCCGGCTGCGGGGAGCCCTCCCAGCTCCGCTCCGCCCGTTTGCCAAGGGGCTGCTTTGCCTGGAGAGGCTGCTGTGCTTCTTCCAGAGTATTTTTACACATTGCACCATAGGAAAAAGTGGTCTGCGAGAGAAATTACTCTGCCCGCACCCGCGGTCTTCGGGGCCATCTGGATTTGCGGGAAGGGGAGGAAGGAGTACGGCATCTTTGCTCGGTAGGGAAGCTTAGTTTTATTCTCTTGCCAGCCTGATGTTAGGAGTGATTAGCAATTTGTAGCAATACTCGTCTCTTCCTGTTTATCGGAGATCTGCATTGTTTATAACTCCCTTGTATACTGGAGTCAATCACACAATATTTGAGAATAACTAGTGAGTTATTGAAGACAGATTCAGGCCTTATTCATCTGGCTTATGGTGCCATCTGCTTGAAAGAAGGCAAACATTGTGTTGATAGCGGTGATGATGATTCCCTTATTTGCTGTAACACAAGATCAGAGGAAACAGGATCAATATACTTTCAAGGAACAGGTTAGTTCTTGATGACAGCAGGTTTCTCTTTTTTCATTCTTCCCTCTGCCAGTCCCAGGATTATAGTTTTAACTTTCTGATTTCCCTCTTTCTCTGGTATCAATATTGCACTTGAATGAGATCACTGACAACCAAACAAGGGCTTCTTCACTAATGGTCTCTGTCCTTGAAGCAGATTTTTACTTTACCAGGACTTCAATACTATAGAAGTCCTGCAGTCCTTCCTGAGATCCAATGAGTCACCTCCTGAAGCACTTAAGAAACCTTCTCTGACTTTTTCTGATCTTTCTTCAGGTCATTATATTTGTCTGCCTGCAAGGATGCAAACCTGAAAACCTTTCTGCTGATCCACGGGGCAGCAGTCCCTTCAAGTTGATCACAGTGCATGGAAAGAACAAGTCCTCTCAGACAAACTGGTGTGTTAAAGCCACCCAGGTGATCTGCTGTGGCAGCTGTGGGCAGAAGGCAGCCTTCCCTGCACTGCCAAGTGAGTGCAGAAGCTGCCTGCCATTGGCATGCCTGGTATTTCGTGTGTGGTGCCTAACACTTGCACAGCCAAGCCCAGGTTTCCAGGCGTGTTCTTTCTGGGCTAATTCTACTATCATGTACCAGAGCAAGTAATATCTTATTCATCAGTGAATTTCACTCAGTCTTACTCATGGAGATGGAATTGGTCCTACAACAACAATAATAGCTTGTTACCTACCTGTGTCCTCTCCAACACTCCCTATGTGGCCTCCCCACCACAAAACCAAACAGAAGCTCCCAGAAAGCAACAGCAAGTTCTGAGAGATCTGGCTCCTCACCAGTTTGAATTTTGCCAGGTGGTGTTTGCTCTAAGACCTTGAGCTATAACATATCCTTTCCAGGATTGAACTCCTGGGAAGACATAAACCCTTCTGTGCAATGGAGAATTAAACACTTTGAAATATATTTATCTCATGGATATCAGTACTGACTTTTGTGCACGCTGCTTCTGACATGAGTCTACCTAGCCTCTACTTTCAGACACCAAAGATTAAAATGCCTTCATCTTCTAGACAAGAAGCCTCTATATCTGATAACAGCAACGGATTACAATTTGTCCCTCTCTCCCCTCCTCCTGTTCCTGCACTGAAATCTGGACACAGGTGGACATTACAGAACAGGCTTTGTGCCAGCCAGCAGCTACAGTACTTGAGTGAGTACTCCAGCCACGGGTTAACAGCTGAGTAACTGGGTACAACACCTCAGTACCAGCTTGCCCTGTGTGCACCGATTCACCTCGGCTGTTTCTGAAATACTTTCCTGACTTTTTATTCTCTTTCATTTAGGACACATTCAACTCCATATTGCAAGGTGCTGAGTAACAGCTTATGATCCCTATCAAGTAATGGCTCCAGGGTTTGTTTACCAACATCCACTGAGACTCCAGCTTTTCTGTAGAAACAGAAACTGAGCCCAGGCTTATCCAGGTATCAAGCTGTCACATTCCTTGGGGCCTGTAGAGCAAACTGGCCTTTGTGAAGAATGTTTACCATGACTGTGAGGCAGCTGTGTTTAGAGAGTCATTTCAAGAAAGTCGAGAAATAACCAGTAGGATTTCCATAACAGATTTATACCTATTTGTAAGGGAAGACAACGGTTCATCAATTGTAGCTTTGCATCCACCACAGGTCATGCAATGAAATAGCAGTGATGAGACTCAAAGTCAGACAAGGATGCAGGGAAGACCTCGAGTTCAACTCTAGCCCAGGTTTTAATTTATCAGTTATTTCAGGATCTGTTCCTGAAACTTTAATAGATAATTGGTGTAGTCCTGATCTCTGTGCCTGTGCAAATTATTCCCTCCCAGTGGGACTGACACTGGCTTTAGGTTCTTGCTGTGTGAGCATTGTGCCTGCAGCCCTTTTGACTCTCTGCAGCTTCCAGCTTATTAGCTGTGGAAAGATATGCTGTCAGATTTAGGAAGCAGGAGAGAGCTAGTCACAGAGGCTTATCCCAGCTTCAGGACAGGAGTAAATTTTGCTGTAAGCAGTATCCTGTGTGTAAGGAATCCTGTCCATTGTTTTCTAAACTGCAGAGCCTTTCCATCCGAAATATCTGCTTTTCCATGCCCCCAAGTACCTGACAGAACCAAGCACAGCACATAAAAGAGGATTGAGTAAACCATGAGAAAGCTTATTAAGGATGTGCTTCGAAGAACTGACTAGGCTATATTGCTTTAACTCCCTCACTTAGATACTAATTCACACAGTCAGGACAGGTCCTTTAATGGACAGACAAACAGATCAGTTGTACCTTTGTTTTGCTTGGAAGATGATTTTTTTTTTTTTCCTCCAAACACATTGTAGGAAAATGCCCCCTACAGATTTTGGGGGAACATTTTAAAGCTTATATTAATCACCTCCTTTTAGAAGTGAAACTTTTTTCATCTCCTGTAATTAACTCAAGATTTCAAAATTTTCCAGCCAAAAAGTTGAAGAAATTTTAGGGTATGAATTCTTAATATTTCTACCAAATCCTTTGCTTATTTCCTTCCATTTTTAACTTCATTGACAATGAAGATTATTGTCTCCCTATGATGTTATTTTCTATTTTTGCTGTTGGCATTTATTTATGACTAAAACATGAAGTTACAGCAAAACAGGTAAAGCTGCAAAACTGATATTTACTGCCCAAATGAAATATCCAAATACAATGATAAATCAATTAAGTAACTCGAATAGCAGATTTATTTTCTCTGTATGAATGCAAAGTGCAATATTTTAGAAGCTGTAGGGCCGAGTTTTGCCTTACAATTCACCTGCTGTGCATTCCAGAGAGGGTAGGAGCTACCAAAAAGTATGAAAGAGGATTTATACTCTATAACAGATGACAACTGTTTTGTAAGCTCAAACTCTCAGAGCTTATGCTTTCACTCTGAAGTTCCTTGAGACAGTTATTTGATTTATGAAAGTCTAGTTGGGAACTGGCAAACACATACCTGCAAAGAAGCCACAGAAGCCAGCAGCAGCCAAGCACAGGCATCTGAAGGAAGAATTTTTTTTATGAAGTAAAACTGCAAATAATGCAATAGTAGTCCCTCATCCTCTCCCATAACGTCCCAGCGTGTGCCTGCTGCTCTGTCGCCTAAGTAACTGCAGTTTGGGATGTGGTGGAAATACTGGAAGGGAGGAGAATCAGTCTTCAGCTGTTTCTGCAAGGTTTCACTAGGAGGAGCCATATGATATGCAATGAATGTGCAGAGCTGTTTGCAATTAGAATGATTCTGAACTGCTCCCAGGGCAGCGTTTCTGCTACTGACATTTATCTTTTTAATAAAGACTTTTCAAATAGATCAGAGGGTAAAATTGACACAAATGACTACGATCCTTTGGTTTCTCAGTGGGCTATTTTCATAGACTTCATTCTGCCACCAAGAGGACAGTAACTCTAATTACCACACCACATACACACTCTATGTGGGACTGCAGTACTTTGTGAAATGTTTCTATATCTTCCTCTGTATTTTGTACAACCGTGAGCACAACTGGTCATCATCCTACCTGATTGCTTCACCTGCAGTAGAAACAGTTATCAAAAATAGCATTGTGGGGAGTCAAGAGGGGAAGGGTGTCTTATCACTTGAGTTCCACCGTTCATCCCTAGGGAAAGCACGGATGTCAATTTAAGGTACTGAAAATGGCACAGACCAACCCTACTCCAGGCTGGAAAACACAGGGGTAAAAAAGGATGAATAATGAGGGGAACTGCCTTTGGAAGGGCATTTACCTTACTGTTACCACCGTGTTCCTTCAGGAAACCCAAAGGTCCGCGTGGGCACGTCCATAGAGAAGACAGCCACAGCTCAGCCTCCTGTTTTACCTCTCGGACTGCTGTGTCCTCCTCAGGTGAGTAATGCAGCATGTCTGCTTCTAGGGGTAAAGGCCCATAACCCCTTCCCACTTCTGATCAGAATTTTCCCTCAGGCAGCACTAATTCCTTTTCCCAGGCAGTGAACTCCTGAAGGCTGGTGGCAGATGGGTGGCAGTACCACCTGCAGGAAGGGAGTGCAGCTGTCAGTGCAGGGCACACGTCCTCCAAGGTCTGAGAGCCCCCAGGCATCTGCTGCACCATTCAGAGAGTGGAGGGAAAAGCTGCCGGTGGAGGGATTCCCAGTGATGGTTAAGGGACATTTACTTGTGTGAGCTGCAACTCTGTGGGCAGCTGACCCTAGGGAGCACCAATAGATATCAGCATCAGCAGCCCTTGCTGGGTCACCTTCAGCAGCCATAAGGGACCTGGAAGCTCCAGTGAATGATCCACCAGTGTTGTTCTGCATTTTTTGTCTTGTAGGAACCACAGCTGAACTGTTCAAAATCCCTGGAGTGTTTACTTTTCAATTCTGTACTGTACGAGGGGTCCACAATACATGAAGATGTAAGAGAACAAAATCCCATTTGCACATTTCCAAAAGGCATAAGAGTCCTTGCACAATTAGAAAAAGTCCCATATGTGATTCTCTGAGTATTTTTTAAAGGAAATTAATTGCAGTTTCTTTCAAAACTAGCATTTAAACATTCTCCTTACAGTGTGTTCCTTGCAAATGCAGGCTGGGGGCTTAGGTGTCTCCCTGTTTAAACCAACCTACTGTATTAATTCTGTTTTCAGGCAGACTCCACTGAGATCTCTGTGAAATAACTGCTGTGATTTACCAGTATCAAACAAGCTGTTCCAAGAATATCAGCAAAGCACTGGGATATGGCAGGGGGACTGGAGACTTTCCTGAGAAGGTTTTACCCGGTGATGGAAAATATATTTGTGTTATTACTTTAGCACAAGTGTCTTCTATAATGCTAATGTTTGCTTTCAAATAAAACATAAATTACACATCTGGTTAGAAGAAATAAATGCAATACTGCTTCAAAGACTATCTGTCAGGCTTAAAAAGCAAAGAGATGAGGATTTATTGGTGTTTTTATTATTAACATAAAAGCTTTGGGATCTCAAAAAAGACCAGGGTATAGGTAAATATGGGTTCTATTTTCTTCTTTGTTCACCTTAACATATTATTAGTATCAAGCTAAAAAAAAGGATCATCTGAATGCTAATATGTTTACTGTGTGCACATGGATGTTAGCCTAATCAATACATGGACTACTGTAGAGAAAAGTATGCACTACAGGTGTGTTCACCATCTTAAACATTTCAGACAGCATCTTCATTCTGGAGATACTGTTTGCTTAAGAAGCCCCAGTCTTATCCTGTCCCAGTCTTTCAAGACTTTTTGTGAAGCTGTAGTGGGCTGCTTGTGTGCAGGGGCTTGGAATGGACATCTATTTGCAAATGAACAAGCAGTGAAGGAAGTGGGAGTTTCTAAAACAGATTACTTACAAAATTATAATTTGAGGGAGCTGGGGTAAAAATAACATCTCCAAATTAGTAAATATTGGGTGGCTTGAAGACATACACCTTAGATTTCCTGCCTGAGCTGCTGGTGACTTCAGCCTCCTTTCCAGGAGAAAATTACCCTATGCAATGCTGGTCAAAGCCTGGCATGAGTCACTCAGAGGGGGCTGTACAAATCCTGGTCCCCACTTTCTCCTAAAAGCTGTCTGCAAGAAGTTTAATTTTGCTGTGTCAGGACCGGTTTGAATCTTTCATGGAATTTAAATTCAATCCTTGGCGACCACTTTTCTGATTTTACAACAAAATCTGACCTATGTGTTAAAGTGAGGACATTGTTTTGCTGGGTTATTGCTTAATTACTAAATGAAGAAATATTAAGTACAAATTTAATGACTCATACAATATTTCCAAATGATATGTGCTATAAAGTCCCATTTACATCTACCACACTGGTGTTTAACCCACTTTCCATTATTCCTGAGGCTATTAATGTCAGTAATTACAGCAGGTAACCTGTCTAATATTGAGTGTATTGTGGAATAAAGCAATGTTGAGCTCCTGGAGTGTGTTTTATATTAAGTACAAAAAGCTTCTGATACAGTTAATGTAACCATAAATCTTAACTCAAATGCTTATATGTGTCGTTTATGACCTGAATAAACTCTGAGGCAGAAGCAGAGCAGCTGAACAGCTGCTCACTGCCAAACCACATATTCAGTGGAATATGCACTTACAATATCCTTTTCATATTGAATAATAACAGAAAGACAGAAAACAGGCTGAGTATTTTCTCTAAATTAAGTTGAGTTTTTTTCCAGAACACTGAGATTAATGGCAAAAAAAAAAAAATCCCTAAACACACACGAACTTTAAAATCATAAATATATAAATAGAACATAAAACTGAAAATGGTGTGGGTGATTTTTTTTCAAGTGGAAATCCAACCTGTGCTTATGATAAGAGCTGCTTTACAGGTTTTGATGTGTTAAAGGTTGAACACCCTGCAGCCTGGAGGATGCACATCCCTCTGCCCCTTTGGGGAGGCTGCTGGATTGGCCCGTATGTGGAGGTGGCCAGAACTCCCACTTACCTCTGGCAGAGCTGGCATTCACTGCCTGTGTGAGCTGCCAAAGGAAAACCAGGCTGTGAGGGCAGAGAACCCTTTGGAAGGCTGTGCTAGACGTGACTGATAAGATGATTTGCTCTGGCTTGGTGCTCACTTGCACTCCCTGTTACAGCCCCTGGGCAGACAGCCTGAGCAGGAGCAGGGTGTGCTGGGAACAAGGTAAGCACCAGTGGAAGCCCTGTCAGGGCTCCAGCTTGCCTTGCCAGCCCCTGTGTGCTGTGGCACTCGTGTGTCCCCAGACATCAGCACATGTCACTCCATGAGGGTTCAGCCCAGGTGCCTGCAGCGGGAGGGTGGCTGTGGCGAGGGAGCCTGCAGGATGGAACAGTGAGTGAAATAATTTGACCCACAAAAAATAAGATTTAGGTGCAAGTTGTGCTGGAAATCACAAAATTAGGCTCAGAGAGAGATCAACCACTGGAAAGCAGAAGCCTTACTGCAACAAATTTCCATGGAAATCAATCCCTTTGGATGCAAAGTTCTCCTTAAAGACCTTTGGTACAGTGTGACCCTGAAATATTAAGCATGTCAACATTTAAATTGATGATGCTATTTTTTTTAGAGCTATTTACAAGGGGAGTATTTCCCTCTGAATTTGTAATAAATCATGTAAGACATCTTTTCATTCCATTCCCCTTTAGAAAGAAATATTTGGTAGTTTAAAATTTTTAATGTAGTGGAAAATCTAAAGGGAAAAATAAAGCATCAATAGACTATTTCAGCAGTGGAAACCTTTTGGGACCTGCTTAACCACCTAAGCTCTTCTCCAAATTTATTTGGAAAGGGGCATATAAGAAGCTCATCACTTTCCATCTCCATTTTCATATGTGCAGCATATGAAATAGTTTAGCTTTGTACTCTCTCTCTGAGCTGATCTTGATGGTGAGCTGAAGTAACTTGAGATCACCATTTCTTTCTCCTTATGACAGTTCTGGAACATTTGGTTGACTAATTACCTTGTTACTAGTCAGCTTTTTTTTTTTTAATATTTGACTTTATTTATGAAGGCACATGCACAAGAAGAGTAGGAGCCACACAGACAGGATACCATTTTAAAAGAGGATTTTTCCACTGCCCTGCTTTCCCTGTGCTTGTGATAGGAAAACTACACAGGCAAGGTAAAATTTTACTCGTGTCCAGTACTTCACCCTGTTTGTTGCTCAGTACAGACCAAACTCAAAAATTGACATGAAGGGGTGATCAAGGTCTTCCTCAGTTAGGTGCAAATCTTCCCCTTATTTCAAGGGTTGATGGTCTAAACTTGAAAGCACAGAGATTTTGAAGCATAAGGACCATAGTATGGGCTCTGTTTCTGTACCAGTGTCTTTGTAGAGATGTGTACATAAATATGTAATATATACATATTCACTTACCTCTTGTGTTGAAGATAGAAGGTTTTTGCAGTACCCAAACATTAAAGCATTACTTTTAAAAGCTGAACTCCATAAATAGCAGCATCTACTTTCTCCCTTTATCCTTATTTCTATGTTTTCAGCAATGTCTGGCTTAACAGAGCCTTACATTCTTCAGAGCTCGAAAAGAAACCCAGGCAGTGACCCCACCTCTCAGCACTCTGCTGCAAACCTCTGCTGAAATCCTGGTAAAAAGCTACACAAAACTGAATCACAACATTGGTCTCAACACTAAATACACATGCATTTATTCAGCCAGAAAAAAATATGTTCCCTGAAAAACTGATTGCTAGCTTCTATATGGCTGAGTCACATTAATCTGACAGACTGCTTCCAGAAAGAGCAGCATAGCTATAAGGATGAAAAATGTCTCACTTATTTACAGTAAAAGTGTAAGTGGACATCCTGAAGGGATGTAATTTAAAAAAAAAAAAGTAGCTGTAGTAAGGAGGGGAGACATGCTAGATGATGACAGATGGTTTTATCCCAGTGGACGGTAATTTACTTCAGCACTTCTTGGGGGACTCTGTGGCTGCAGGAGAACTAAAGTAGGAGAGGATGATGAGAAAGAAATACAGGCCAGGTACCAAAAGGGGCAAGGAAACAGGGATAAGGTTTTGAAACTTCACACATGGTCAAAAACCTGGAGCTAAGAAGCAGAATTCAGGAGGTGGAAAGATGAGTGTGGGGACCCAGGAGAACTGGGACTTAAAACCCAGATGGGAGAGACCAGCACCTTCAGTTAAGAGGCTGACAGAGAGAAAGAATTAACAATCGAGGCTGGCTGGAAAACAGGAGCAGCAGTGGCTGAACCAAGGAACCAGATATGAGGGGAGAACAGGAATGAGACAAAGATGGTTAGAGGGGAGTAAGGCAGAGCTAGAGGAGGAAACATTTGTTAGAGAAAATAGCCCCTTGGCTGGTCATTGCAGGGCAGAAAATGGATCATCAGAACCCTGGGTCATGACATTGCTCTGGTCACAGCCCCTAGAAAAGGTGTCCTTTGGTCCACAGAGGAGCTGGCAACTCATTATTGCTACAAATTACCCTGTTAACTCAGAGGGCAGAAGTCCATGGGGAGAAGCTGAGAGTTAACCCCAATAGTGTGAGGCATAGAGGTGTTAATATGATGCCACATAATAGGATTTTTGTTTTTCCACTTTGCTTCATTAAGAACCTAGGAAATTACCTACAAACACTCTCTTAAGAGAAGTCTGTGGGCTGCCAAAGCAAATATGCAAAGTTAGCAAGTGCCAGAGCTGAAGTTATCTGGGCAGGTCTTTCCCCTTTCACACCAATGCACTGGGAGTAGAGGAAGCCACACTCTTTTCCCACAGAGGATGTGCCAGCCTTATTCAGGCTGCTCAAGAGAAGTCAGCACTGTGTAAAGAGAGAGGCTCAGCCCTCCTTACTCATTTGTTTCAGAGGGATTGGTGTGTTTTGAATGAAGTTCAAGGGTTGGGGAAAACAAAGAACACTCTCTTGTGCAAAGTTGCTGAGTGTCAGTCTGTAGAACGGGATGCATCCCTGCCTTCTCGTGCCACATGTCTCTTGTACAACATCAGTAAGTTCTTACACCAAACTTTGCACTGTGGTCACCAATTTCATGTTCCCAGTTACAGGGATACCTGGCTTGAGACTGCAGAGTCTGGTTTGGAAAAGAGCTGAGTATACACAGCTACAGCAGGACTCAGTGGGAGCTCTGCTCTGAGTATCTAAAAAAATTACATTATGGTAAGTACCCTGAAAAAATGGAGTCTTAAACTGAGCACAAAATCACTGTACTTCTCTGTTCTTCTATTTTCCAGCTGTAAAATGGGGATAATAATAGGGATGATCTGAAAATAAATACATATATGTGATCTGCTTAGAGACTACAGTCATCAAAATTAAAGGAAACAAATTAAATTGAAACTCTTTCTTAAGACCAAGATCAACTGGTCAGAAGTTAAGAAGGATTAGGCCACATGTTAAACACATGGGGAAAGAAAATATCTAATGGCCTTTCAATAAATGAAAGGCACCCATCCTGAGCAGTGAAGGAGCTAGGGATCCTGTGGGAAAGGCATGAAACCTGTAAAAATGGCATCACAAACATGCATATGGAGAGAGCATATGCAGACTCCTAAGGATGGCTGTTCAAGCTTCTGCACAGTTAATATCACAATTAAAATTAACATGATTTTTGTGGAAGTGGGATTAGGAATAATAGATGCTTTAGAATTGTCTTTCCTTTTGGGAGATTTTGTGATTGAAGTCAAGCTAAATATTGCATGTATGTGGTATTAGCCAACCCTAATCCAGCTNACCACCACCACCAACAACAACAAAAACAAACACAAACAAACAAACAAACAAACAAACAAAAAACCAAAACAAAAAAAAAACACCACCAAAAAAACCCACCAACCCAAACAGTATGTGTAGATGCTGTTACAAAAAACTAATGGCAACTGGGTGACTGCCATGTATTACCTGGCACACTGCAACTGTAAAGTCTGCTTTCACCATCAGAGTGTGACTTATCATCTGGAAGTGATTTAGTTGTGTGGTTACCTTTGGACTGCTGGGGTCTTTTGGCTCTTTACTAGCAAGCAAATAACGATGGAGAACAAGATTTTAGCCCTATCAAGTAAACAAATAATTGGGCTGGAGATTTCAAAACCAGAGGTGAGAAGTGATTTTGAAGCTAGTCAAAACTCTGCAGTTTTTATCCTCCACGGTTGTTATTATAGGTAGTTCTAAAATCCAGATCTCTGCTCTCCCTTGCTCCCCAGCCTCCTTTTTCCTTTACTACATGGTATGCAGGGAACACTGCCTGAAATATACTGCTGCTCAGCTCTGCACAGTCCATGTCCATAAAGTGAGTTTGTTTTCTGAAGTAATTTGCACAGTATAGATCTATGTTCTCCCCTAAATGCACACACCTGTAATTTCCATCAGCATCACTAAGAGCTACTTGTATATAATGAAGGGAAAATATGTGCTACCCTGGGCACTTCACAGGAGAATCTCTGAATGGGCTCATGTTACCTCCATCTGACTGAAAAAACCATGAAAAGCACCTCCCATAAATATCTTATGGCTGGTTCACATGGCAGGTGGCCCTCCATTAGAAATAGGGTAGTTATACCTGGCTTCTCCCATATTTATGAGCTGGGGACAGAAATTTCAAGAACATATCAGCCCAAAGGCATCACTGTGTGTGGGATCACAGTTTTCATCCATACTGCATCCCAAAATGCTTTTGCAGAGCTATCAGGCACTGTTAGTCTAGCAATAAGTAAATGCAGAAGAAAAAGAAATTAGAAAGTGATGACAACTGAGAAGACATTTGCTCATAGCAAAGGTTGAATTAAGTTGAAGCAGAGGAATACTGGAAAGCAGTTTCATATGCAGGAGCTCCAGAGATTTTACACAACCCCAGCTGAGGTGAGAGTGTAGAAAGGACCAAAGGGGATGCCTCAGCTACATTCACAGGAATAAGGGAGTGAAGAGGGGAGAGTGTGACAAACAGGTGAGGCTAGAGAGCTGAACTGATTTTTTACTATTTTTGTAAGCAAAACAATGTGACCAACAGGACCAGGGCAGGGATTGTCCCTCTGTACTGGGCACTGGTGAGGCCACACCTCAATTCCTGTGTCCAGTTCTGAGCCCCTCACTACAAGAAAGACATTGAGGTGCTGGTGTGCATCCAGAGGAGGGCAATGGACACGGTGAAGGGTCTAGAGAATCAGTCATAGGAGGAGTGGCTGAGGGAGCTGGGATTGTTTAGTCTGGCAAAAAGGAGGCTCGAGGATTGGGTCCTTGTTGCTTTCTACAAGCACCTGAAAGGAGGGTGTAGCCAGGTGGGGGTCTGTCTCTTCTCCCAGGCAACTGATAACAGAATGAGAGGAAAATAGCCTGAAGATGCAGAATTTCTTCACAGAAAGGGTTTTTAAGGGCATTCCCGAGGACTGCCCAGGGTTCAAGAATCACAGTCACCATTCCTGGGGATGTTCTGGTAATGACTTGACCTGGCACTTGGTGCTATGGTCGAAGTTGACAAGATGGTGTTCAGTCAAAGGCTGGACTTGATGATCTTGGAGCTATTATCCAACATAAATGATTCTCTGATTATTCTAGATATGACTTAGCACATATTATTATTTAGTGACTTTATAAACCTCCATTCTCATGTACTCACTAGGAATTGTGTGGGATGAACTTCTTGGACTACGCTGTGGGGAAAAAAACCAAATAAGTAAAACTTGAAATATTTTACAGACATACCACTCTGAAATCACCTTTTCTGGAAGTATTTTCAATTGTTCATTCGAAGAAAATATACATCTTTTGTTCAGATCCTATTTTAAAAGAAAATTCTTCCTTAGAAGAGTAGCACAGTACTGGAAGTCATTACTCAGAGAGGTTACAAATTCTTTGTCCAAGGAAGTTTTTATGGCTGAGCTAGAGACAATCATGGCTGGTCTTGTCTGCTGTTGGGGATGGTGGGAAGTGCAGGCCAAATCTTGCAGTGCCCTATTTCCCAAAACCAGCAGCGGCAAGGGAAATGGGCACCCTGAATTTTTCTCTGTGGAGATGCCTCTCTGGCTCTGATACCAGCAATCCACAGCAAAAATGACACTGAAATGTAAGCTGTGAGATAGCATCATGGGTCACAGGAGAAGAGTTAAATAAATCTTATATAATGTTCCATATTTGCTTCAAAAAGTACAGCTTACGAGTGACACGAAGGATAGCTCCCACACCATCCAACCGGTTTAGTTTTGAATAGTATTTAAAATAAGTATAGCATTAATGAGGAGTCCCTGAGAATGGCAGCCCTAGGAACAGTGCTGCTGCCTCATGCCTGCAGGAGGCCAGGTGTGGCAGGGGACACAGGTGACAGGATGCTTGTTCTGTGAATGCCATGAGACTCACATGGGAGCTGCTTCCTTACAGAAGAGATTTCAGCTGCTCCTCACATGCCCAGCAAGAGAAGCGTGGCTGTGCAGGGAAAGGGGCACCTTCAGGGCCAGGTGCTGGCTGTGAGGGGTGCAGCAGGGTGTTGTGAGGGTCGGTGGTGTAGGCTGCTGGACACAGAACACACTGGCAGAAATGCACTCACACACTTAGCCTTTCCTGAGTTCTGCTCCACATAGTTAATATTAAATATGAATCTGTTCTGGGACAATTTTTCATAAGACACTGCCATCCTTATATGTGTTAATGCCTCCAGTATCCCAGAAAACTCTCTTTTTTAACTAGCTGTATCAATTCTTCTATGGGGAATGGGTGTGGGACACAACAGCAGGTTTTGCCCAGCAGTTATGCATCTGATATCCATTTCCTAACCAACAATCAGACAATAGCTGAGATTACAGCCCAGAGTAACCAGATCAGGATCAGACCCACAATGTGTGCTGTGGTGCCCTGATGAATCCCATGCAGTTAGCAAAAGAATGAATCACAGCAACAGTGCATTCAGGAGAGTTTCACAGAAGGACGAAGACAATCAGTGGTCTGGATTTCTGTGGCCTCTCTGGAGCCTTTCAGGAGGCTGACACTTCTTTTATTCCTCCAGAGCTGGTCCCACTCCTCTGGCCATGGGGCCCAGGATGGCAGCACAGCCCTGCAGTCCCCTCCACCCTCTGACCTTTACTGTCCAGCACACTCCAGGGCCAGGGAGACACCATGGCATGATGAGCCCAGCACGGGCAGGGCTGTGGCCAACTGGTACAAGTTGATTCCAACATATTTCACATCCAGAATGTGTGACCTCTACCCAGTGCATCTGTGACTGTCAGGAGAAAGAGGCTTTCACTTCCTTTTCTTTCGGTGTCTCCAAAACAGGAGAGACAGCAAGTCAGATTTATGACCAGCCTTGGCTAGAGGTAGTTGCACAGACAAAAGTACAGAGTAACAAGTGACATCCCCTCAGCTGGGCTGCTGTAGCTGAGTGTATGAGTGCTCCCAGCACACTCCAGATGCAAGGGATGGTGCCTTAGGTGTTAAAGGGCCCTCATGGATATGTACAGGGCTTCAGTAGCAAACTAAGAGCCAGTAATTCTTCCAGCCTTCCTCCTTGCCTTAGAGAGAGGAGATTTGCAATTACAATTATGACTAATACACTAACTGAATTATAATGGGATTTGTATTACTGTGTAGACCCGGAGAAGAGTAAGGTGGTATAACCTATCACACCTGCTCCTCAGGTACAATTATTTTAAGTTTTTCTTTTTTATTTAAAGAGCTATAATTGGCTCTTTGGTTAAGGGGCTTGATAGAGTTCCAGAACTATCAATAATGCATTAGTTATTTCTTGGGAAAAAATATCCAAACCTGGGGCAATGCAGACACACTGCCATATTTCAGTGCTTCCAACACTTATGTAAGATATTTGGCCAACACACCGAGAGAAAGGTTTTGATGAAGACAATATATTTAAATATACAGAAAGTGATGAAAGAGGGCTCATGCCACAGATTCCCTTTCTCACATTAATATTTTAGGGCAAAACCTGATACTTAAAACATTTGCCCTAATTTGCCTGAAGCACCATAACTCCATGAAGCAGCGTGTAAGGTTTTGTAGAAAACACCTCTTCAGAAACACTTCTAACACTAAAGCAGTTCCATGCTTCAAGGAGGCACTGGCACTGGCACCTCAAGAACACCTGTGTGTTGCCAGCTTCTGAACTTTTAGTGACCAGTGAAACTTCCAGACATGTCCTTTCTGCACTTTTTTTATTGGTCAAGTTCACAGAAACCCCACTTAATTATTGCATAATGCCTTCATGAATCAAGTTTTTTACTGTGCAATTCTAGTTGCAGTAAAATAAGTGGGCTTCATATGTTAACAATTACAAGCTAGATTTATAAAACATCACACAATGTTTGCATTGGCTTTTCTAACTGCTTTATTCACAAAACAGTGTTAATACACCTAAAATAAATCCACCTTCCTTCTGAAACTTTAATATTAAACTCTTGTGTCTCTGCACAGGTAACACTTTAGTCTCCACGCACTCTAGGAATGCATCATGTGAAATAAAGATGCCACTCTGTTTTCCTGTTCAAGCAGGCAGATGTGCTGGACATGGCTGGAGGCAGGTCTCAGCTGCATTTCACTGGGTTTGAAGTTACAGGCAGATCATCCATGAGGGACTCAGTCCTAGACAGCAAAGGGAGTTACAGCAAGGATCTGGTCCTCTATAAAAGGACACCAAGAAGAATTTTGCTTTGAAATTCTAATCTGTGCTGCAAGTTCAAGTTTGCTCTGCTTCCACTGGCTTTGCTCTGCTTCCACTGGCTTCAATGAGTGTCATCTGTACTCACACAGCTGTAAAATGCTATTTATATCTACAGGTCTGGTGGGGTCAGAGCTCCACAGAAATGGTGTAAAAGAAGCCAGAGTTGCTTTCCTGTAAGTGGAGGATTGTCCACAATACAAGGCAGGTCCATAGCAACAGAACTTTGGTTTAGCAAATCACATTTCTTCTAGATAGAAACTCAAATTATATTTGTTTTGTAAGAAATATTAATTTTCTATTTAATACCACTTGACCTTTTAAAAGTAATTTCCAGTTTTATGTTATAAGACAAAATAATTTGCTTTCTAATTCCCTTTTTGCAAAATTTGGCTTGTTCCTGTTGTTTTGGTGNTTTTTTTTTTTTTGTTAATGGACACATATAAATTTCTTTAGCATTTTGTGGAACATGATTTATAAAAGAGACAGCAAGGAAGAAATTGTTGATGGAGAGGAATCTGCATAAGCAGGCTATCACTGCTTTTTCTAGAACCTAGAAATCATAGCAGTTTTACCAAAAGCCAAGTGAATTTCCTGATTGGAACATGTGATCAGCTTGGAAAAAGTGTGGTTTTGTGCAATCTGTTTCCTGCCCAACTACAATTTTGCCTTTGGCTAAACTAGCACCACAAGTCATAATCGATTAAAATTCTTGTTTTTCCTTTTGGAACCCAGCACTCCGGCTTTTTTTGTGAAAGTCTTAATGGTGAGTGTATGTGTAAGTGTGAATGTTTTCCTATGTCATTCATATTAACGAAGGCTTGCAGGTGTATCTGTAACACATTTTCTGAAGTAACTTGCAGAAAATATCTTTTTCTTTTCCTTCTCTTTATGGAGACAGGCCCCCTCCCCCAGCATCTGCATATAAAATCAAATTTCGTGGCAAATCTGACATTCCATATCCCCAGTCAGACCATGAACTTGTACCAAGCTTAATCTTTTCTCTGGAAAAATGGTCTAGGAAAAGACTCAAACTATTCTCCATTACAGAAGAAATACACTACTAAATGAGGCATAGAAATATTCCTTCAGATTGACCTAATCAAAAGAAATTTGTTTCTTCTTCCATCACTTGAGTAATAGACGTTGACAAAGTCACTGAATTATTTGGCTCTGAGTCTAGCTGAAATTTCTCTTAATGGTGAGTATGAGATAAATGTTGCAGATGTGGCTCAGCCTTGAGCAGCAAACAGAACTTCCTTCTAATAGGTGATACAGCAGCCACTCTTGTTACCCCAGGGTTCTGAGGTTTTTCTGAAACAAAGGCACAGAAATCTGCTAGGAAGATACACAGTATTTTCTAGAACGTGTAATTCCAGAGAACCCATCAAGCCTAATGAAATGTTTTCCTCTTTTCTCTGGGATTTGTGTCAGTGTTCACATTTTCCCACAAAAAGTGTGATTCAAAGCCTAGAAGCATCTCTTCCTGGACTGCTAGGAAATCATAAACCAGGCATTTGGATGGAGTAATCCAAGGGTGCTCACCTAGTGAGGCTCTTCTGCAGAGCATTGATAATAAAGATTATCAATAACCATAGTTACATTCCCTGTGTTTAAAACCCAGAGATTAACAAGGAATGAAATTCCAGTCAGAAGGAAACCATCAAAATGAACCTCCCTCAGAAAAGGTCTTTTGCCTTAGGTGAAGTCTTGTATTCATAATGACCATATTTTACTAGATAAGAAGGATTTTACAGATTCAGACATGAGCTTTTACAGGTAACTTGTGCAGAAACAGCAGCACAAAGGACTCTTACCTCACATATGCAGTGAACTCCTAACTAATATATGTACAGTGTTAGCACAGAAAAGAGGTGTGATAACATGTCAGATCCTCCCTTTCCTCTGGATACACCTTTTTCCTTGCAGTATTTTCCCTCAAAAATGTCTTATAGACGTAAAAGCAACATCAGCATCCTCTGTTTCATCGTTACACTGCAACAGGAAATTCCATTTAACACAAGGAAAAAGAAATTACTTTGAGTGTAGTAAAAATGGGAACAAGTTGCCTGGAGAGAGTGTGATTTCTTTATAATGGAGATATCCAAACCCAGATAAACACTGCCCTGTGTAGCTGACCCTGCTTTGAGGGGTGGGATGGGCCTAGGTTTGGACTGGATGATCCCCATATGTGCCTTGCAACATCAAATAGTCCCTAATTCTGTGGCCTCGCAAAAACAAAAGAACTAAAAAATTGAACACATACGGGAAGTTTATTACCTTCTCCCAGTTAATTTCAAACTTCCTGACCCTCATGAGAACAGGGAGGGTAAAGCTCTCTGACCCATGCTCACAGACACACACGTTTTGATTGCACATCCATAAAGATGTCCTGCCTCATCAGGGCAATGAAAACTTGCACCAGAAGATGTTCAAATGAAGTGTACCTTTGTACATTTGTGATTGCATACTTGTAATTTGACAATCAAATTTACAGATGATACACCTTCTTTTAAAGCCTTTCTGTCCTTCCAGTCAGAACATCTTTGTCTGTGTCCACCAAAATAATTTAATGCCTTAACATCATAACTCTGCTTATTTACTTCTTATCCTGCTCTGTAGGTAAAACAAAGCTCACCTTGACTTCTGAGGGCTTAAGGGCTGCATCAGCAGGACTTTGTGACAAAATAAAACCCCAAAAGCTTAAATTCATGACTGTGGTGTCTTTTTGCCTTATCACTTCTGATACAGTAATGTGATTTTTGCACTGCATAATTACACATGTTTAAGGGATGGCACATTTACAGCTTCTTGTGCCTGGAATGTTTTCCAGCCTACCACCTTCAGGTGAGCCAGATGTGTTTGCAACAGTCATTCAACATATTTCCACATGCGTGCTGGTAAATCTGATGAATCTGTGCATAACAATCTTGATACCTTCAGGTTTCTGTGCCAGTCCAGGGTTCTATGAGATGCTGATTGTTTGGATGGGTAGAGCCCAGAGAAAGTCAGATACAGGAGCTCCACACACACACACATACACACATACACACACATATGTATATCTGTCTGTCTGTCTATCTATCTATCTATCTATCTATCTATCTATCTATCTATCTATCTATCTATCCATACATTAAAGGCTTAACAAAACTTTGCAGTCTTGTGATTTACATGCAAAAACCCAAATACACTTACTCCTTTCAGACACAGGCAATGACTGTGTGATTTATATTGACTCAAAGAAGGCAAAATATTAAGAAATACTTAAACCTCCCCCGGTATGTGCTAGACTTATTTCTGTTCGTTTGTGTGCTTGTTTGTTTTCTGTGCAGTAAACACTGAGGCAGAAAAATGATTTGTCTGTTACCTTTCACAGGTTTTTATACCTGAGCAGAGTCTGTAATTTACAATCTCACTGAACCAGTGGTGGTTTTTTACCCTCTTTGGACAGGCACACAGGGTTTCTACAGATGGGAAAGGCTGGGGATGTGGATGTGATGTCATTCAAGGAGAAATATAACCTGAAGAATATAAAATCTGAAATATAACCTGAGTCTTTAGGTGTAACAGTGCTGCAGCAGCTTCCCATGAGTTGTGCCGAGGGAGCGATGCTCTGCTCTGATACCTCTAGAGGGGGGTAGATACCTGCATACTGCTGGTGCTGCATCCCCCCCCACCACCTCCCGCCTCACTGCATCGGTGTGTGCTGCCAAAATTCCTGTAAATGCCGCTGAATCAACTGGAAAAGCATCGCTGTTGCTGGAGCTGAGGCGCTGGCCCGTGGGAAGCCTTTGGCAATCCTTGCTCTGACACCAGATGGGCAATCGGTGGCATGGCCTGACGTTCTGCTTAGAGCACAACCACAGGCTATGAAACTGGGCAGAGCTGAGCAGAGGAGCAGGGAGATGCCCACAAAACCTGCTCACCTGCAATTGCTCCTCTGCTCTCTTCAGAGCCCTCCTCCATCACCACCAAGGCCTAAAGACATCTGGTGCTCTCCTCTCACACCCCAGAGGACAAGGCCTAAGTGTGCCTGCTTGCCTCGTGGGCACTCTGGGAGTGAAGTTTTGAGGTAGAAAATTGGTTTATTATAAGCACAGGACATGTTGCTCCTGTGGAAATGTCTGTCTCGTGCTTATGCAAAAGTCCTGAGCATCAGTAATGCAAATTAGAGTGAATCTGCAGAATAGGAAGGACATTGAGACCCTTGGCCATGTCCAGAGGAGGCACCAAGGCTGGTGAGGGGCTGGGAGCACAAGCCCTGTGAGGAACCACTGAGGGAGCTGGGAGTGTTCAGCCTGGAGAAAAGGAGACTCAGAGGTGACCTTATCACTCTCTACAACTCCCCGAAAGGTGGCTGTGCTCAGGTGGGGGTTGGTCTCTTTCTCCAGGCAGCAGCTGACAGAACCAGAGGACACAGCCTTAAGCTGCTCCAAGGGAAATATAGGCTGGATATTAGGAAAAAGTTTTTCACGGAAAGGGTGATAAAGTATTGGAATAGTCTGCCTGAGGAGGTGATGAATTCACCATCTCTGGATGTGTTAAAGACAAGACTGGATGTGGCACTCGGTGCCATGGTTTAGTTGAGGTATAAGGCATGGGTTGGACTTGATCTCAGAGGTCTCTTCCAGCCTGGTGATTCTGTGATTCTGTGTGATTCTGTGTGATTCTGTGAATATAAACAAAATAATGAATATAAATAATTCCTCCTGTCCTCTGCATTCCTGCCAGTTATTCAATAGATAAGGGAACAGAATGACAGCTAGCGTGGGTATTGTATATAAATGATCTCCAGATGGAAAAGGATTGTAGCCGGTTCCTTGGAGTTTCCAGATGTTTGGAAGCCCCAGACAATGCTCAGGTGTGCATTAACAGCACAGGCTGTGCACAAGGTGTCTGGAGATGCTGAGCAGCTCTGCTGTGGCCCTGCCTTGTGCACGGGCACTAAGCTGGATGTGCCTGCAGTGTGCTGAATGCACTGTGCACAGGCTGGCCAGGGATGCACCAGCTGCTCCCTTTGGAGCTGCTCCACCCTGGAAGTGCAGGAGTCAGGAGCCCCCGATCAGCAGCACAAGCACCCACATTCTGGATTTCTGCAGCAGCAGAAGAAGAGGTCTTCCCTTTGCAGGCTGTGGAACTAGCAGGACTTTTTGAGGACTGTCTTGGCCTAGGGAAACATTTCCAGCTTGCCTTTTTTTTGAGATCCAAGCTGAACCACAGGTAATTGGTGATACTAGACAATATCCAAAACTAGAGATTTCCAGAAGTTAAGATACTGAAATTTTTTTTTCCTTTTTTCTCTCCTGGAAAAAATATAGAAATATTGAGAAAAAAAATTTAAAAATTAAAATTGGAAATTTTTTGCCTCCTCAACACTGAAAGTGGATTACATATAATTTAGTTAGAATTCTGAAACTCCTGCAAGATAACATTTTCAAATAAATATGTATTACAGAATGTAAAACATCATGGTACCATGGCAAGACTGCATGTGAAAGTACAATTTTTTTTTGTATTGACACACCTCTACATCAAGGAAATTCTTACATTGTGAAATAGAAAATTTAGACTCAATCTCTAAACCTTGTGAACTTACAAATACAATATTATAAAATGTATGTAATATTATTAAGTTCTATAATACTATTTTGTAGAACACAATTGTGGCAGAATACCAATAATTTAACTTTAAATTTCAAAAGATCAATATTTGTGTGAAAAAATACCT
>VZTR01007888.1:90686-105806 GCA_013400775.1 Chaetops frenatus | reverse complement strand
TTTTTAATGTTCATTGTATGTTGGACAATATTAATATTCAGGTGGAGAGGATGCTGGGCCATCTTTTCTAGATTGTGCTTTTCACAAAAAATTGGACCAGATGATGCTTGAGTTCTCCTTACAACTTTCCATTCTATGATTGTATGAAACCATTTCATTTCCATGGCCAGAGCAAGGTCTACTTGCTGGCAGTAAGAGATTTCTGCCCACATGAGAATGTGAAGCTAACATAATACATATGTCAGTTAGAATTAACATTTAAAAATTCCTTCTTCAGGGTACCTTTGTGCTTTTACCGATCCTCTTCCTCTGTTTTTTTTCTGCTGGATCTTTCAGCATCAATGCGGGAGTTTTACAGCTTTATACTGATTTCATTAAGACAGAGGCTAACCAAGGAACTCAATTATTTTTTCTAGTAAGATTTTAATATTTAGAAGTCCTCTGACCTGTGCAGTACCTTTGGCTGGTTTTGGACATAGTAACATTCCAAGGTAATGATTTTTATCCACAACACAAAGATATCCCTCCTTAATCTCTGTACCTGACTCTTCAGCTGATTCCTCTTTCAAAGGTCATGAATTACCTTGCAGAAAACAGAGCAGACCTTTGGCTACATTCACTCTCTTGGTCCTGATCTGCTTGGCTGAAAATCTCAGTCAGAGGGAATGAGAGCGCTACTGAGTTGCAAAAACTCACAATATCCCTCTTATATTTGCTTTTGTGATCTTGAAAGGCCAAGAAGACACATTGTAGTCAACAACAGCAAAAATTCCTAGGCTTGCTAAAATTCTTCCTGGGAAGCAAAATAATCACGACATTTCTAGGGACTCCCAGGTTTACTTCAGAATTGCTGCTTTTTGACAACACGCACTTGTTTGGATGTGAAAAGTGACTTGAGGTAAACAGAAATCAAATAAAGATCAAGGTGGTCCAATTTATTATAGTTATTGCTGATTCCACAGAAACTTTAATTGTAGTTAAGGTTTTAACATGTTTTACTTGGTATAGGTTGTTGGATTGAGTCTTAATGCAATTAGAAGAGGGTGGAACAGCTGAAGAAAACCGTATACCTCTTTTTGCTCCCATGCAAAAGGGCTTTTCATCCTCTGAATGAGCTGCACTGAACCTCTCAGCCTCAGATAATAGGTTCTCTTCAGTGGCTCCTTGGGGCAATTTAATTTTTTTTCCAGAGAGAAAAGCCTAGAAAACATTGGAGATGTTCAGTCTTTTCTGAGCTGTAAGACAAACTGGTGGCTTGTGTGATTCTCCTGCGTAGCTTTGCTCATTTGAGGACAAAGACCAAATTAAATACCTGCTTTGGTTCTGAAGTAGTTTATGGAATACTGGGATGACATAAGTTTCTTGCCAACAGCTAATTTCACCTGAGTCTATTCCAACATCTAGAGCCTCCTGGGACAGAAGTCACACCATTGGTTGTGGCCAGGTTTGACTCTTGTACTCTGTGTGCTCTTGAACTCTGTGTTTATCCTGCTAATCACCAAAACCTTCCAGGCATGGGCTGCACAGCTCACCCAGGGACCCAGCCTGCCCTTGTATGGCCCCACCTGGGGCTTGGGAGGAGAGGGGACCTGGCAGGCTCACACTGGCCCACGGCATGGAGAGCAGTGAAGGGCAGTGGACAGTGCTAAAACAGAGGGGAAAGAACATCCTCTTGCTTCTGGGAGGTTCCCTGTGGTTTAGGGATCCTGTGGCCAGCTGGGAGGGGAGAAGAGCAATAAGACCCTGATGTTTTAAACCCAAGAGAAGTGCCACAGGCAAAGGAAAGTGCAAATTTCCATGATGTATAAAATCAAAGGTAAACTGACTATGGAGAACAGCTCTTCCACAGAACCCTGAAAATCTATGTGTCATGTTATGGTCAGTGATAATCAAAAGACTAAATTCTTGAAGAAGCAATCATATTTTTGGTATGAATAATCAATGGTTGGACAATAACCATTTTTATTAGGACAGAAAAGAATTTTTAATTTCTGTTTCAAACTTTTGGGGAAACTTCTTTTCCCTAAAAAAAGAAACAAAAAATTTCTTGCTTAAAATCAGAATAAAAATACCAAAATTGTTCACGACATGAAATACTTCAAAAAGACACCCACAACGAACTTCAATCCTTTTGCACTGACTTCAGTGCTTGCAGTTTAGGCTATTTTGTTATTTTGCTAAAGTCAAAATCTTACAGCTGTATTGAAGTGCTTTGACCATAGAAAGGCAGAGTACTTCAAACTGATGAAACGAACTATTCTGATATTTCTCCACTGAGCAACTTAGGTAAACTGTTAGTCTTAGTGAGTCTTCAAACAACAAAGAGCTAGCAGCAGGCTGCAGAAAGATGCAAGGAGGAAGATCACATTGTGGAGCCAGAGGAATAAATGGAGTGAAAGATTGACAAGAGCTTTTTACTTACCAGTCTTAGAGGATTTTGTGTGGGAAGGAAAGACACTTTAAAATAAGCTTTGCTAAAGTTCCCTTTCTGGGCTGTCTTTATGCTGCCGTGAAATATTTCAGGTTGTAACAAAGAAGGGAGTGCAGGAAGGGGGAGAACATACTGTTTTCTTCTCATGTTCAGGTCCCAGCAGCTTCCTTGTCTTACTTGCAAGCCCTCTGACATCTGCATGACTTTTTACTGTTTATGCCAGTTGGCCTACCCTAGAGAAGGCAGCGTAACAGCTGCACACAGGACACGTACAGAAAAAACCTGATGCACTCCCACAAGCTTCAGTTCTGCCAGCCCTTTACTGACTTCTAGAATATTGATCAGTGGCACACAAGCTACAGGCTCCAGCAGGCACTGGGCCATTAATGCTCCCTCCACTTGCTGGGGAAAGAACAGTTTCCATCCACTCGTTTTACTGCAGAACTCAAAAGTATCCTGTTTAGTTTGGAACCACTGTCAGAATGGATTGATCTCCTCCATCCCACCTGCAGTGGGACTGAGAACCAGAAGATTGCCAGTGAGCTTCATTCCCTGAAGGATTTATTGCTGCTGCTGTACATTTAAGCCTGCAGACTTAGCAACAGTTGATATTTTTCTCAACACATGGTTTTCATGGCCTTAAAAATACAAGCTCAGTTTGACTTTCTATCCCCCTGAACAGGACCAAATAGTTATGTTGCAGGAAAACCTCTGCCAACTTTTTCCTCCCTAAAGCCATATATGATGCCTAAAGTTTTAAGGACTTATTTCTTTTTCTGTTCTGCTTTAGTGTGTAGATCCTAGCTGCATATGAAGCGCTGCTATGTTCTCTTCACAGGGTAGTCAGACACAACAATTCTCTGCAACTCGAGAGTCAAGGACAATTGTTCCCAACCTCAGGCCCAAAAGCATAAACAATGTAGAAAAGAGGAGGGCAAGCAAGGAGGATGGAACTTCATCATTCCAAGTTATTAATTGGACAGTTCACCTCAATATGCAAATAGACCATCACTTATAAAAGTGTCAAACCCCGTGCCCAAGTCCCTTTTCTGTGTCCATCCTGAGGCCCATCCTGGCAGGGCAGCAGCCGGGCCCTGGCATTGCCAGGGTGGGGCCTTGGAAGGCCTTGCAATAAATCCCTGCTTTATTCCTCTCCTTTTGTCTGGCCCCTGTTCCAGGGCAGACTGATAAGGCATCATATATTCCTATTAAAAATCACTGTCCCTGGTGGCATCTGGGCTTAATCAATATTTTTTATTCTCCATTACCTTTTAATTTGCGTCTCCTGAACAACGTTAATTCTTCAAGACTGCAATGTGCAACATTATTACTGTAGAAGATGGAAGTGCAGATTGTTATTTAAACTAAGGCCCTCACTCTGCCAATAAACATCAAAGTATGTTAAAGTAGATACAAACACGATGCAGATGCCCTGGAAAGGCATTTTATATTGTCAGAGGAAAGGGATGAGGCCTTTTTAGGGCTGATGAACCTTACAGAGTTATAGTAATTTGATTTTTTTCCTTCAAAGTCCCAAGTCCTGACATCATATGAATATAAAAGAAACAGCTTTCAAAGAAGGTTAATTTCTAGGTTTTGTGCATGTAGTATATAATTTTTCAAAAGGATATAAGAACCAGGTTGTCTATTACAATGTGATCATAATTAGCTCTTTTAGGGGAAACATTGCAGCATGTTTTTTTCATATTATATCTGTAAAAAACCTCCACTGAAAATACTTGAAAACATTTACTAATGTAGTGATCTTAAGAAAGATTACAATGAGATTAATATATTGTGTCTGAGGTAAATATAACATTTTGAGCTGTATAACTATTCTAAAATATTGATGCTGAATGGTAATTATAGTGGGTTTTTTTGTTTGTTTGTTTGTTGTTTTTTTTTTTTTTTTTTTTTTTTTTTTTTTTTTTTTTTTGTTTTTTTTTTTTTTTTTGATAGCATAATGTATATCTCAGATTATGCCCCAGGAAAAAAGCTGGAGAGGAAGAGAAGTTCAAACCCAGAGACAGAGAAACCATACTGCTTACTTGCTGCTTACAGCTTTCTAGCAGAAAAGGAATGGCAAGTAGTTTTGAAAGGCCAAAAAGTTGTTAGGAAAAAAGCAGAAGCTGTGGCACTGTCGTTTCCACTGACTGAAGGGACACAGGCCAATGCCAATGCTCCCTGGAAGTAAACTACTGGTGGTGGCCAGATTGCAGCCTTTAGTTTGTTGTTACAAACTCTGCCTTTGCCACCTGAAGCATATTCATAGCTGTTTAATAACAAGTGTGTCTATAAACAGCTCTGTGGAAATGGACAAAGGAGGTAGACTTTCAATAAAAGTTTATGGACTTGTGTTATGGCAGAATACAGAAGCTGTGCCAGCTGTCATTCCATGGCATTGTTATATATGATTCTGTATGGAAGAAGTAGGGAAAAAAATAATAAAATAAAATAAAATAAATAAAGAGGAAAGGAAAAAAAGCAAGGGAGTCTTCTGCACTCTGGATAAAATTTCTATTTAGTGCAACCTTTTCTCTAAAATGCTGTAGAGTCTGGAAGCTGTGCTGCCTGATTCTTTTCTCTGTTATTCCTATTTGTATGATGCAATTTTCTGGCCAGACAAGCCTGACTTGGGCATCCAGCTGGGCTGGGAGTGGACAGTCCTTGCTGGAGTGCTGCTGGATGCAAAGGAGTAAACATTAGCTCTTACCTTCCCTGCTGTTCCTTGGCATGCAGCCTGTTACCATGACATTATTTGAAGCTGGTTGTGGAGATATATGGTTTATTTTTACAGCAATATTTTCAAGCAATTATCTCCCCACTTGTAGCTATAGACCTCTATACTCTCAGTCTAGCAAAGCCTTGTTTCTGTAAATCCACTTTTTTAAGACTTCCCTCATGTATGCACACTAAACACATTGTTAACCTTGACAAGCAGTTAAACACTTCACCAGAACTGCAAAATTTCAGATCTTTTTCAAGTGTTGCAAGCCTTCATTTCTCCTGTCTGTTCTGAAAGCCTGGAATGGTAAGGCAATAAAGGAGGGAATAAAATAGCTAGAGCCAGCAACTTAACTGGTTTATACCTAGGTAGCTCCACCAAGTCAGTGGGGCAATAGATATATACACTGAAAATCTGACTCCGTGTAAAACAAAATCTCAGCACTCACTGGCTTTCATAGGTCTACCTGTATTTTGTTTCTCTTTTATTGTTTTGCTGAGTGTGTTTATTTAAAAGTGTATTGAGAGATTATTAGTCAATATTCATTTGTATATGTTTGAGTTGGCATAGCTGCCTTGAATAAATGAGAATTTTTCAGACTAAGACTCATGTCAGTGAGTGTTACATCTTCACAATGGACTAAAAATCCAGGCCTTGTTTCTGTTGCACTACTGCACTATTATATTTTATAGTTATGGTAACTCAAATGATTGGATTAGAGATGCAGAAGAATAATCTGAAGATGTTCTGAGTCAGGCCTCCCTTCACTGGGTGTGGTACACAAAACATAACGTGCATTTCACATGCTGGCCATAAGCAAATTCTGTAGCCTGAGTTTTTGGATCTGGAAGAGGAAAAGAGAAAATGTTGCTGTTACTGCACAAGTGTAACACCAAACAGAGCATATGAGGATCAAAAATGAGCAGGAAGAACACAAACTTAAACACTCTGCGTACAAAGATTAATTACATAAAATAAAAGCTGGAAAAAATAAAAGAACTAAATGAGGCAGTACAGGAAATTTCTAAAAATGTTGCTGTTGCCACTAAAGAAAGACAGAATATTTTGCCTGCAGCTGCAACACAGCTGTCATATCCAAACAAATTAAAACCCTCTGAGGACCAAAAACCACAATAAACTGTAACATTATTTACGTGAAGCAGTATCTTTTATCTGCATCCCAAGCCAAATACTTATTTAAGGTGCAAAGAGGCATCCTGGGAGCACCCAGTGGCACAAAATACCGTTCAAGGTCCGGGAAAGCTGAAGTACTCATTTTGTGAGTGTTGAAACACTTCCCCTTGCTGTCTTGCTGCCGCTGTAGGAACGACACGGTTTTCCATCTCCTGATGGCATATTCTGAGGCTGCTGATTTGGGTGACCTAAGCAATCAGAAGGTGCAGGCAAACACTTTTAAACCGAGTGCTGCAATACTGCCCAGCAGCCCGGCTGGTTTGCTGCGTGGAGCTTCAGACAGTGCTGTACAAAAAAGAGCAGCTGGGCTCTGCCTGCTGCTGGAGGTTTGCTCCCAGGAATGTCCCAGCCTCCCAACCCCATCTCCCTTGCATTTGGTTACCGAGGAAGGTTTTGCATTCATTATAAGGTGCTTATCCTGATTTACAAAGCCATTAAAGAGCAGAGCCCAGGTTACCTTTCGGAGTTAGTGACTTTTTTACTCCGCTGGTCACAGGCTGAGGTCAACCGCTCCAGGTCCCTCTGTGCATCCTCAATGCTGAGCTGCCCCACTTTGGGTGGTCGCCCTTTCTTTCAGCCATTGTGCACGTGGCCCCTGCAGGTCCTGGCAGCACCAGCGCTGTCACCTTCCCTGGCTCAGAGCCTGCGGGCAGCACACTGCCGGGCTCTGCGGCCCTTAGCTGCCTGCTGACGCCTGGGACTTCTGAGGAATCGTGGCTAACACTGGTTTTTCAATCGTTTCTCTTCGGTGTTTTGAGATGTGTCTGCGAGACAGGCGCTAAAAAGGGGTGTTTGCTTTCCCCCCCGCACCCCCCTTTCTGCCGTTCCGTTTTTATTTTCTGGTTGCAAATGTAATTCCCCCCCGTGGTACAGCAGAAAAGCATGCATAATGTAACTGTGTGAGCACAGCTGAACTTTTCCCTACTCTAAAGAAAACATTTATTATGGACTGAAGCAGAGAATAGCTTTGCAGAGTACTTCTTTGATTAAATACATAAAATAAACCAGCTGCTGCTGTAAAGAACCATAAAATATTTATCAGATTAAATATAGATCATGCAATTTTATGTTGACTGTTTAACCTTAAATGCCTACTAAATCAATTCAACAGATCTGAATTCACAGAAGTCATCCTTCTAAAGTCATTATTATTGATCATTACTTTAAGTTCTTTAAATCTGTTTGATATTGGCCATAATACGTATGATTATGTGAGCTGTATTGTTAATCAATGGATGTTTTTGCTGACTGGGCAAAACACAGGGAGAGGAAACACATCAGGGAAGAAAAAAAAGAAAAGAAAACAAACAAAAAATTGGAATATGTCTGCTTCAAAAACAGTAAAGTAGCTTTTTTTCACTGATGTCAGAAATTCCATGATGTGTAAACTATTATACAAAGGTTACTCATTATTAAAGGTGTGTCACAAAATATAATGGCAATAGAGTGTTGTCATGGGATAAATATATCTCACTTTGAAATACTCTCCATAAATTCCGCAGTCACCACAACTTCCACTTAGCTGCAGAGGGCTGGCAGGAATGTTTTGTTTTAAAATTAATCATCCACTGTCCTTCCTTCCTGTCACTAGGCTTAAGCACTGCAATATGAGGGAGGAAATCTTGGAAATGTCTTTTTATATTCATCCAATGCCCAAGCCTAGAGGCAGAAAGAGATATTCACAAACTTGATTTGGGGAATATCATAATTTTGAGAATTTCAGTGAAAGCTCTCACTTAGCTGCAGCACCCAAAAAGAAAACTGCTCTAACTCAAACAGAACTGACCATTGGGTACTTTAAGTGGTTACTATTTGACCTGCAAAAATCTGCAACAATATTTTCACAAACAAGGGCCCCAGCATTATTAATTCCATGTATTTTATCTTAGGAAGGATGTCAGCACACTATCAGTCACCAGAGAAAATATCAGATGATTTAATTGAGTTTAAAATTGTATGTGTGGAGCTGACTGCACACTCCTACAGAGAACAAATGATGTACAACCTTACTCTGGGATCAGCTTGAAAGAGAGGGCAGAGATGGGGAGGGTCAGCAGTCATTTATTCACTATTAGATGTTGTGTGTTCTTTCAGCCCCTTGGCTTTTTGTACCCCCTGTTTCACTGAACCTGGGTTTTCAGGATTTGTCTGATGCCTCAGCTGACTCCTTCTCTGACAAAGGTGCCAGAGGATTTGCTGGCTGTTTTTGCAGGGCATGAAGCAGACTCAGGTTCTGCCCTGTTTCTACATCCACAAGGATTAAACTGCTCCCTAGTGCACACTGCCTCTGCCCACAGTAACCTCAGGGGGAGTACATAACTCTGAAACATCATGCAAGTCCACTCAAGGTCGAAAAACCCCCAAAAGTACATCTGTGAGTACTCATAAAGATTAATTTCTCACAAGGCAAGCAGATTGTGTGCTCAGCAGTTGAGCATTACCATGAAGTTGTGCTGGGAGAGGAACATGATGACAAGTGGGGGTGAAGTGGTGTGAAAGCAAATTGGATTTACCTACATTGTTAATTGCAGCCCATAAGTAAAAATTAGTTTTTCCCTTTTTTTTAACAGTGTTAGTGCCTGGCTGAAAACTTTATGAGCAATTGCTCCTGTTTTATTTTTTCATGGGAGCTCCAGCAGTCATATTTTGGAAGCTGTTACTTAATATGATGTCACTGGGTCTGCACGTGAGTAAAACACCCAAATAACTTTTCTTTTGAAATGTTCTTGCAGCAGCTGTTTCAACACATGAATCATAACTTCTCTGCCTTGAGAATTGCAGCCATTTGAATAGCTTCAGTGAACAAAAGCATGACACACACACAAATCCAGAATGAAACACAAATGCTTCCATGAAATACCCATTTCCACAAACTCATACAAGTCATTATTTACACTTTTAAAAGGCATTTTATATAGTTAATGCACTATATGGATACCAGAGAAAGCTGATTTAGTAGAATCTGACCCTATTTTTAAGGCAAGGAAATAGACTGAGGGAGCACAAAGCCATATGGGATAAGAGTGACAGAATCAAAACTACATTTCAGATCTTCCTCCATCCTCATGTAGCACATCTCCTTTAGATCATGCTACTTTATTACTCAAGCTGGACTTTGGTAATTACTGTGCAAATAAACCTTTGAGAAAATAACTTGATGGAATACTACATGCAAAGTCTCACTGCATGTAAAGTAGCCACATAAACTGACTTTCTTGTTTCAATAAAATGACTATATTTCCCAAACTAGATCTGCCTCATTGGAGCCCTCATGACCCTTTGGGGCTACGTTTAAGTATTATGACAGCAAAATGAGGACCAGATCTTTTAAAGCTTGGCTTATAGATTTTGATTATAGAATCATAGAATCATTTAAATTGGAAAAGATCTTTAAGGTCATCGAGTCCAACCCTTAATCCAGCACTGCCAAGTCCACCATTAAACCATGTCCCTAAGTGCTACATCTACATGCCTTTTTAATACATACAGGGATGGTGACTCCAACATTTCCCTGAGCATCATGTTACATTTCTTGACAATCCTTTCACTGAAGTAATTTTTCCTAATATCCAGTCTAAAACGGCTCTGGTGCAACTTGAGGCCATTTCCTCTTGTCCTGGTACTTGTCACTTGTGAGAAGAAACAGCTCTCCAGCTCACTATGACCTCCTTTCAGGCAGCTGTAGAGAGTGATAAGATTATGCATTCCCTCAGCTGTTTCTCCAGGCTTGTGCTCCAGACCCTTCCCCAGCTTTGTTGCCCTTCTCTGCACTCATTCCAGCACCCCAGTGTCCTTCTGGTTTGGTGAGGGACCCAAGACTGAACACAGGATTTGAGGTGTGGCCTCACCAGTGCCAAGAATAGGGGATGGTTTCTTTCCCTGTTCTGCTGACCCAGTCCTCCTTCTGGCACAAGCCAGGAAAATTATTAATGGCATTGAAGAAAGTGCAACAGGATAGAGAAATTACCGTAGGTTCTCCTGGCTTCTTAGTGCAACCTCTGTTGGTAGAGGATGTTCAGCACTTCATGTTACTGTCAGAAAGTGCCTGCAAATGAGCTTTAAAATGGAAACAGTGGGGAGGGAAAAATAAGGGCAAAAAGAGGTAAATCATGGGTTGAGAGAAGAAAACTAAGACAAATGTGGAGATGGACATCGAGGAAGAAAAGAAGAATCATCAACTGTGAGATATAAAGAGCAATATTATGTTAAATAATGACTATCAAAAGTGCATGTATACATGTACATGCATAAAATATAGAGAATTATACATGTGGAGTTTGTTGTAAGTGAAAATAAACTGTAGTTTCTTGCTGCACAAACCTGGAACAATCTTTTTTACAGCATACATTTGCAGGAGCAAAAAACCAGCTGAATACCAAGTTATAAAAATACTGAAAAAATCACAATCATATTTTTAATTACATGGAAATGGAGATATTTACATCTGGGTTTTGGCCTACATACAGTCAAATATAAAAGCTGATTTTATTGCTATGCACTGGACATGACTCCCCTGTAAACTCTCTCATGGTAATTTGTACAGCCAAAACCTCTCTGTCACTCACTGTGTGGCATGGCCAAACCACCACGGCTTTGCCCACCTAACTGCACACAAAGTCAGCAGAGTTATTTTGCTCTGTATTTTAAAGGCTGGTGGAGTCAACCGTGTGTAAACAATAGGGAAAATTCAGCCTAAGAGTGATAAGAAACTGCAATTTTAAAATTGAATTTCTGTACTCATGTATTTTTACCTGCAGCATCAGGAACAAATCTTTCCGTTCCGGAAACAGCCGTAACATTCCTTTTCTTAAACATTTTCAGTTGGGGTCTACAAGTGCCTTTTAGCATAATTTCACAAAGTGCAAGGGTCACACTGTCTTATTTTCTGCCCGAAATCTAAAAAAAAAAAAAAAAAAAAAAAAAAAAAAAAAAAAAAAAAAAAAAAAAAAAAGCAGCCCCAACCAAATTTGATAGATGGTCAAAAGTCTCAAACCCAGTCATGGTCACAGAAGGTTTGTGTGTGTGGCTTGAGAAAAATCCCAGCTTGTTGGCTCACTAACAGGAAGCATGTTCTTGACTTTGCAGCAGCCTGCTCATGCGATGGCCAGTCCATCAGTGTGTACCCAGCCTCCTGGTGACTTGGCATGTCCCAGAGGAGGAAAATAAAGTCTTATGAAAAAAAGGGACTTTTTCGAATTCTGCAGTTTTGGCTGCCAATTTTATTCTATTAATTCAGTAGAATTTAGCTAATAGAGGATGTTTCTCAGAGCTTAATGACTACTCTAAAATGTAAGTGACGTCATTTAGTGCAGAACAAGGAATTACACATTGAAATCAAATATACGTCCCTGTAAACTATTGAAAGCACAAAATGCCTTTTGTCATTGTGAAGGTCTGTTGAAAGTGATGGCGTTGGTTAACAGGACAGCTTTTCCCAAGGAAAGTTTTGTCCTCTGTTGCAGTTTCTCAACAACTGCTTAAGGACTTTCCTTCTGCCTTACCACTCACCCCATTTTCCTAGCACCACCCACTTCAGTTTTGGAGTCAGATTCCCAAGGGGTTTTGAGCACCCAGTTCCCTCTGAAGTAAAGAGTGGTTAGATGCCTAAATGCCAGCTCAGGGTCTCTGCCCCTGCCTGAGAGCAGCCCCTTTCCAGGTCATTGGAGGTGCTGGCTGCCCCTGAGCTCCAGATGAGCCATCTCCAGCCCCGGAGCCTGAGCCTCTTGCACGGGTGTGTTGTACAGGAGGGAGAAGAGGCCACATGCTCCAGATAGGAGCTGAATCTGGGCTCAGGATTACACCCTGTCTCAGCCATGCTTTGCCTCTCAGCTGGAACCCGCTCCTGCCTCTCTGTACATCCCATGAAAGCTGAGAGTGCGGGATAAAAACTGAGCAAAGAGGCAAACGGCATTGCAGAGGTGATAGGAGCAGAGCTTGTACTCCAGCCAGTGCTTAGCAGGGCAACTGCTGCAGTTTCACCAGCCAAATAACCCCAGCGGGAAGCAAAAGCCCCACCCTCTCCGTCTTTGCTGAGAGCAGAGCTTCAAGGAGCCCAAGGGAAGGAAAACACAAGCAGCTGGCTAGCTCTGCTCCTGGCTGCACCACTTTGGCTCTGCAAAAACTGCTCCCAAACCAACTTACAGAGCAAAGGGGGTTTGTCCCTCCCTGCTTTGCTTTCAATCCACTTGCAAAATAATTCCTCCAGGATGATCACACAGAGCAAATGAAAAACTCAGTCCTGAATCCTCCACTGCTGTAGAGCATCCTTGTTTCAAGGAGCGAAGACTCTCGTTTAAGTGCAGAATGCAAAATCGAGGGTTTCATAAGTCTTGGATAGAATTCTTTGCACATATCAGATTTAGTAATTGTTATTTATTTTAAATTAATGAGCTCTGGGGGAAAAAAAGGCAAAACGAAAACCCCAACAAAATAAGACTGATGGCAAAGGGGTTCATGATTTGGACGGGATGGGGGTTAGTGCACCAGAGAATAACAATCTTCAAAATTGGTTACAAAAGAAACAAGTTTATTTTGTTTGTTGAGGTCTTTAATAGGTTAAAGTCGATGTATTTAGGTACTTAAAATAAAGAATAGTAATTAAAAATAATTTTAAAAAATAAATAAAGCAGCTGCAAGAGGTGCGGGTTGTTTGGATATATCAAGAAATGTGCACAGCAAATCAAATTATTCTACAGTGAAAGAGAGACAAACACAACATACAGAAATACATAGAAACTAGTTTCCCTGTAGGGTGTATTCCATGCCTTCCAGAGCCTTGCCTAACTAGAAAGTGTATTATAATGAGTATCTGTTGCAAAGCAAAAAGACAAATAAGGGGTTATATTAATTTTCAAAGTCTAAAGCTGGTTTGTAGTTGAGAAGGAAAGATAAAAGATACTATTTTCAGATGATGAAGGAAAAGGGTGTTAAGTTCTGGGAAAGTTCATTTTTGGGAAGAGATGAAGAAAAGAATTATTTGGTTTTTACATAAAAGGTGGAATTTTGCCTGTTTTAAAATAAATTCTAAAATTCACATTAAATTCTGTGAGATCAGGTTTTCATTTCAGTCAAATCAGTGTACTGCATTTGCAATGCCCCTGCAGATATACTGTGGCTTAAAGCCGGGTCTACATCAATCACAACCAGACGGACTCTGTATTGGTAATATTTTCTTCTCCTTTTTTTTTTTTTTTTTTTTTTCCCCTTTCCTTTCCTTTCTCTCCTCCTCTATGAAAGCGTAGGGACGATCAACCGGTTTAGGAAAATACTTGATTACTGCATCTCACAGACATCGATTTGGCCAATCTGCTTTGCAATCCTCCACTGAGCACAGTAAATGCACCCATTCAAGTAGGGAAGGGGGGAAAAGGAGGAAAGGAAAAAGAAAAAAAAAAAAGGAATTATAGAAAAAGCCGCTATTTTCTCAGGTGGTCGGAGGTGTTTTTACAGCGGGGGCTGGTGAGGAGGGGTGCCGGGCAAGGGGGCCGCCAGAGCCCCGGCGGGACGGTCCGACACAGCCCCGGGGTACCCTCAGCGGGCAGGGCCCCTCCCGGGCAGGAAAGCCCGCGGTCCCTCTGGGGCTCCGGTTCGCCGGGAGCAGCCCGGTCCACACTGCAGGGTTGCCGCTACCGCTGTCCTCGGGTGGCCCAGCAGCCCTAGGAGGGGAGGGGGGTGGGTCAAGGCTACCTCGCCTCCGCTTCGTCCCCTCCAGCGGCTGCGGGGACCCCGCCGGCATCCCGGGCTCCCCACTCTCCTGCCCCGTCCCACATGAACCGCAGCCGCTGGTGGTCGTGGCCCAATGAGCTGGAAAGCGCGCTGCCAGCAGTGTGTGAAAACAAGCAGAGATTTTAACTTTTTTCATTTTTTTTAAACGCTCTTGGAAAGGTGAAAATTCATTTAAACCGGCGAGGGGCCAGAGGGAGCGAAGTGTTTCTGTGGATTTATCTGGAGGGATGAGGCGGTCGGGCACACGCAGCCGTCCTCTTCGGGCCCACGGAGGCCAGCAAGGTCTCACCTCGTGGACCCACAGAGACGGGCTCATGGCGGGGCGAAACCTCCTCCGAGTCCCCACCGCACCCACGGGCGGAGCACACGCGTGGGCACCTGCCATGTACTTTATAACAGCCCCGGAGGAATGATCGCCCCGTCTCTTCCCCGTGGATACCGTCGGCAAACCCACCTCCCGGAGCAGGGATGCCGCCCCAGGGCAGCGGCAGGTGCAGGGTTCCGTGGGCAGACACGCAGGAGTCTGGCGGGAGAGAGTGAAATCTGAACCGGCAAAGCCCGAAATGAGGCCGGGCAACCAGAGCTGAAAAGCGTCCCAGTCTGTCTCAAGCAAACCAAGAGATGAAACATTTCAGGTTATTACGTTCGGCCTTTGAAGCAAAGAGTTTCCCGCAGATAACAATGCGTAGGTATATTTAGACAGCTCGGCTCGTCCAGGGGGAATGTGTCTTGCGCTATTTGAGAAAAACTCTAAGAGTAAGTGCAAATATTTGACGCTGAAGAGCTCTTAAGGCTTGAAGAGTACCATTTACTTATTTCTACACATCAGTGTGGGCTTAGGATGTTAAATAGATTAAAAGGCTAAGAGAGGTCACTGAAGTAGACTCTCTTTCTCTCGTCCTGACTTTCTTTCCTCGCAAAGTTTTTGCACTTTTCTTTAGAGCGTCCTTGGCAAACTCCTCTCAAGAGCCACCTCGGATACTGTATAAATTTGTGGCGCTCTGAACCCCGGCACCCTCCCCTCCTCTGATCGACGACACCCCCC
>VZTR01007888.1:75560-85729 GCA_013400775.1 Chaetops frenatus | reverse complement strand
AATAGATGACTCTTCCAGTGACTAATAAAATGATTTTTGGCAAATAAATTTTTTTCCCCGGCGCAGAAGTGTACTTTTGACGATTGGGACTGTTTCGTAGGATTGTCTCCTGTACTTTAAAAGCTTAAATACTTGTCTTGATAGCGCCAGTTGAATTTGACTTTCGAGTTCGTTTATTTTATCCACATGAGCCGGCAAACGGCGAATAAAGTTTGCTGCAAGCATCTCACTGTAAACGCGGTGATAATTCCTGCGGGGAAATGTGAGCCCGGAGTCTCCCTCTCTGGAGACTCCCGCTCCCCACGACTTTGCGTTTTAAGTGGCGATGTCTTCCACAAAGCCACTAAGGCAGGATCCCGAATTAAGCCAATCTTTCCGTTAGTCCGAAACCGTTCCAAATTTCGGCTGGGGAAGGATAGCCAAGAAAATGATGTTTTTAAACTGTTTGGAGAACTGTCGATTTTATTACGTTGGGGTGAATATAATAACATATATTTTCTGCCAACCGCCAATGGGGAAAAAGCCCTAAACTCCCCCACATAGCTAAACCCAGGTCCCTGAAATACGGACTAGACTGGCTGCTTCCATTCCTCCGACGGCACCTGTGGACCACGAACGCGGAGGGAATATTTGGGACAAGGACTCCACGGGGACTGATGCACATACCGTGACCGCCTAGGAAAGGGTGTCGACGGGAAGGGACCGCCAGAAGATATTTGAGTGGGGGTTTTATAATGTATTTTTAAAAATTATTCCCTGGAAGAGGATAATTTTGGGCTAGTTATGCCCCTGGGATGCAGTGTGCTGCCTACACATCCCGGGGAGCCCACGGAGAGCGAAGCTGGGTGGGCGCTGCCGTCGCAGATGAGGAGGCGACCAAAAGCGCACACACTGGTTTCCGTCCGTGATTTTGGCCGCCTCCTCCGCCAGAACGGCCCCGCTCTCCTCCCAGCCCTACCCTACCCAGGGCTTTCCACCCTCCACCTGGGCGGCTCTGCCCTCGGTGCCGCTGGGTCAAACCCAGCTACCGTGCAGGACAGGCTGGGGAGAATGGAGTGACGCCAGTCCTCACACCTACATCTCCTCCCCTGCTTGGGCAGGGGGCCATGTGCCAGACGGAGGCGCAGTGCGGATCAGGCCTCTGGGCTCTGCGGGCAGGACCTGGGCAAACACAGCTTCTGTGTCACCTGGGTTTGGTTTTATCGTTTGGCTGCTCGGTTGTTGGGTTTTGATTTTTTGTTGTTGTTGTCGTTCCCCCGCCCCTTTCCCTTTATTTTTCCCCCTGCCATCCGAAATTTTTTTTTTTTTTTTTTTCGTCTCAGCTGCTGGCCACCTTGTCTCCCATATGGATGGGGTTATCTTAGAAGAATCTCCCAGAGAATCGCTCCTTAAACCTCCTTTTGTCTTGAAGGTTGAAAAGAGCATTGTTGTGCGTGAAAAGGACCTAGACAAAATCCGCACTGTTTCAATTCAGGACTGTTTAATCAGTCCCTAGTGACAATTTTATGGGTTTTAGGCAGCACAATAGCATCTTTTAAAACCTTGTGGCCTTCATGAAAACAAAGGGCTTGAATTTTATGGGCTTACAACTCCAATTAGAACAGTGCCAATGTGTATGGGAGATTATCAAATTTGTATCATAAAACCCCTTTATAATAAATGATTACTGGAAGCTGGGGAGGGGCAGGGGGAGAAAGGACCCAGGCTTCGAGCAATGGACTTTGTCGCATGTTTTAAAAGTACAGATGCTGCCCTCCATTTTAACCCTTTGCCACCCAGCCACGCAGCAGGGTCATCTGTGGAAACAGAGTGATAACGTCATTAGAAAAGGAAACAAAGACAACGGGACAAGACTGCTCCTCCTCAGCACAAACCTACCCTCTATCAGCTGGCTGAGTGGTTCCAGCATCCCACCTGGAAGGGTCCCTCCCTGGCTCCTCACTCATCTGAGCTGCTGTCCTGTCCAGGAACTCACACACGGCCGTACCAAGGCTCTGTAAAATGGGAGGTTTTCCTTAAATTACTGCTTTTATGAGCTACTGTACATCCAGGTAGCGACAGGGGATGTCCCTTCCCAATCCCAGGTTGCAGTGATTCTCTCTCATCACCGGTGCAATGTCACCTGGTGTGGGTTTCTTCACACCATATGTGCCATTTGTGAGCGCTGCCTTTTACCAAGTCCAGGGAATGGGAAAGGTGTGATTCCCAGGCACTGGCAAAGGCTAACGAGCTGTTCATGCACGGTGAGTGAAGGCATCTCAACAGGAGCACAGGGATGATGGCAGAGTCATGTTCAAGCACGGAGAAAAGCAGCCCCCTTAATTTAATGCATCCAAGTAGAAAGAAGAATGTATTAAATAACGAGGCTATTCAATAGTCTATGGAGATTTACAGTAATGAAAATGTCTTGTGAAGAGGATAGGGTGGGACTGAAAATAATATTTTTTCCTGACAGAAACAGATTAATCTGCCTAAATTTTAAGCACATTTATCACGGATAATAGTTAACTTTGCCAATGGTCAAGCTGCATCTAGGAGATACTTCTTAACCAGTGCCATTGATAACAGCTTTAGGGCAAGAGAAACACCACCGTTCAGTGTATTCTCTGTTACTTTGATTTATTTTTTGATAAAGTACAAAATCATCTCAGTTGTTGGTTTGGATTTTTTTTCTCTCCTCCTCAAAGGAATGAATGCACAATTTCTGCCTTTTCTCTTTCTTTTTTTCCCAACAGGTCTCACTGTTACTTTCACCCTGCAAACAGGCCTGTGAATTTCACTGAAACTAATGAATAAGCATACCATGATCAAGACCTAATGCCATCTTCAGCTAATGAAAAGCATTGCTAACATTTTCAAACATATCCCTAGGAGCTTTATTCTTAGTCAGTAAATAAACTATTGACTTTGCAAAGGCCCAGCCCCGTTGCAGTGGGGACCCCCGGGCATATGCTTGTTAGCTTAGAACTAGGACAGTGAAAGAAGTCACTAGATTGCCTCTATTTTTTGGACAATGGTTCTGAAAGAACATATGATCAAGCCTCTCTGTGACACTTCATGAACAAGCTGAGCGTGTCCCTGCCAATGCACAGCTATCAAATGCACATCATGCATTTTAAAAATTAAACCAGCTGAAGAACCTCGCCTCTGAAGCAGAACTCTGCCATGCTCCATTCTCTTGTAACTAACTTAGGAAGGGCTCCTGGCAGCCTTGCTGTATGCATGTCTTGGTTAATCACCCATCTGGACTGTGATGTCAACTAAGTGGAGGTCAGGTCTGTCGAAACTTTTGGAATTTCATCCCCTTCTACCTCCCAGCATTTGATAGGAATAGGCCTTGCACCCTTGCTGAGAGCCCAGCTGATGCTCTAGGACCACAGTAAGCTCACTTTGCTCTCAGTTTCACACACAGGTGGTGTCCAGCTCTGTGGAGAAGCACAGTTCTGGCTCTCCCTGTACTCAGTGACTTTCACAAGTCACATTTTATGTTTTAGGACAGTGTCTTACTGGACTTGAATGCCTGATGGCTGCTGCTTCTCGAGAAATGGGAACAGCTGAGGTACAAGCAACAGCAGTTTCTAACCCTTATTAATGGGACTCAGTATTTTCTTCAAAAGCCTAGTGTAATTTCCTTTTCCTCAGACAGTGCTTCCAACCCCTGAGCACTGGACTAGTCCCATACATATTGGCCATCAGGTAGTGAACTCTTTCCAGAACTCCTGCCATGAACAAAGAATTGCAAAACAAAGACTCCACTCCACTTACTAGACATTAAAGAAAATAAGACAAAAATTCAAGTGCCACCAGTATCAGCAATGGCAGAAGGATCCCAGTCACCTCGTGTAACTTTCAGGAAGCCTCTGGCTCATTGTGCTGGTTTTGGCTGGGATAAAGTTAATTTCCTTACAGTAGCTAGTATGAGGCTGCCTTGAATTTGTGCTGAAAATTGTGTTGATAATACAGACTTCTTTTTGTTATTGAAGAGCAGTGCTTGTACTGCATAGTGGTCTTTTCTGTTTTTGATGCTGCCCCATCAGCGAGGAGGTTGTGGGTGCACAAGGATATGGGAGGAGACAGCTGGGACAGGTGGCCCCCACTGATCAAAGGGACATCCCATGTCCTGTGGCAGCATGCTCAGCATATGAAGCTGGAGAAGGAAGGAGGAAGAGGGGTTATTCAGAGCTCTGGAATTTGTCTTCCTCAGTAATTGTTCTATGTGATGGAGCACCTGCCTACCCACGGGAAGTAGTGAATGGTTTTGCTTTGTTTGTGTGAGTGACTTTTTTTTTTTTTTTTTGCTTTCCCTCTTAAACTGCCTTTATCTCAATCCATGAATTTTTTCACTTTTTCCTTTAAATTCTCTCCCCCAGTCCTTCAGTGGAGGAATGAGCAACTGGCTGTGTGTGGTGCTTAGTTGCTGGCTGGAGCCAAACAGTGGCACTCAGTTTAAAGGGAACTTGCCTTGGGAAAGGAGGCAGTTGATGGAGACTTACCCTTAGCATAAAAGTTGCTTTGTGCTCCTCAAGCATAGAGCTCAAAAAACACTCAGGAGCAGAGTAGCTCAGATCAACAGTAATGTTATTAAAATGATTTTAAAAATCACACACCTACTAGGTGTAACAAGCCTAAGAGATCTCTGTCTGCCACTAAGCACAGATTACTGAGCTATGAGATCAGGTTGCATTTTATCATATTCCAGCTCACAGCTGCCTTCTAAATGATGAAGGAAATCAGCTCTCTAGATCAAGGATGTTGGCAGTTGTGCCAGTTTTCATCCTGTTTTCTCCAGTGCTTTTTTTATTTAAAAGAGGTCATAAAGTGTTCTGGAAAAAAGCAAAAGTCTCTCCAGAACACAGCTGTAACTTCTTTAATATTCAGGATCAATATGGAGAAAAGTCCATTTCTGACATCCACTGGTTTCAAGCTGCCTTCCTGAATAAAAGGAGACCTAACCATTTACTTCTTCACAGGCCTTTGCTCAATCTAATTCTTAAACTTCAGAGTTAGCTATCCTCTTCAGAATCTCACAGAATTTGATTCTAGAGGAGGAGTACTTTAAAAGAGAAAAGAAACAGAGAGGCACAGCAAAAACGACATAAGAAAAGCAGTAATAACAATGAAAAGAAAAAAATCCCCTCACCACTTTTGGTGCACAAGGTGTATTTTCATGGGACTGTCCATACTGCTTTTGAACAGCCAGCCAAATTCCTCAGGGGCACCTCCCATGCAGGACAGCCCTGCTCATTAGCTCATAATGAAGACAAAAATGATTTCTTGACATTCCCTACAGTCACAGTGTTTGACTTTGCAATATTTGTTGGCAGGAAGCATCTGACCTTTTACACTGGGATCACAGCTTTCCTCTTATGTCTTATTTTCCTGTTTGAGTGGATGGGGGGATTTGGTACTAAGCTAATGGGTTTATGGTATTTAACACTAACCATGATTTTACTAAATCATAAACATAGCCACTTAAAAATATACTAAAATATCGACCTGGAGATTAAAAAAACCCCCCTTCTGTTGTTTGTGTGCATTCGTGTAGAGCTCCTAATTGGACATATCTGCTTTCTGCAAAATGCAGTATCATCCATGATGAATGCTTTGCCATCACACTTCAGAAAACTCCTCTTCTGCAGCTCACTGGCCAGCAGCTGGGATGTCCTCCTGATCTCTTCCATTTCTCTGTTGCTTTCAGGGAGTTTCATGTTCTCAGACATCCTTCTGTGCTATTTGTACACACAGTTAAAAGGTGGATGTGTCTGTTTTCTTACTCAGCTTTTTCCCTTTACTTCTCCTACACTGGGCTCAGCATGCCACTGTTGGGATATTTAATATTAAATTTCTGCCTTCATCACCACAAGTGTTTCCTCTGTCCATGGTTTACCTGCCTTCTACTGGTGGCTGAGATTGTGTTAATATTCTCGCCTCCCTCATATTTTCTTTTTAAACCAGTAATTTAGCACTCTATTTTCTTCACTCACATCTAATATAATGATCTTGGGGAAATAATTTTACCACTCTGTAACCTTCAGACTCAGTTATCCAACCAGTTTTCACACTACCAATGCATGCATCTGTGAATATTGCCACATTTTTGTATTCAAATTTGGCTACTTAAACTTCATCTATGCATCAAAGAAACCTAAACTTTATTATTGGTGGTTTGTTTTTTTTTTTTTTTTGTTTTTTTGTTTTTTTTTTTTGTTTTTTTGTTTTTTTTTTTTGTTTTTTTGTTTTTTTTTTTTTGTTTTTGTTTTTTTTTGTGTGTGTGTGTTTTTTGTTTGTTTGGTTGGTTGGTTGGTTGGTTTGGTTTTTTGTGGTTTGTTTGTTTGTTTGTTTTCTTTTTGGCATTGATTACTATTGTTTAAATATTCCTCTGGCAATGGAGAGTTGAGTTTTGAGTGCACTGAAATTTCAGGACACTGCAGGAATACTGGTCTGGTTGCTCACTTTTTAAAAAGAAGTTGCAGCAGTCGAGAGCCCTGGTGGAAGAACTGCAGGGAAGGTGAGGGCTTGGCCATCATCCAGTGCAGTGAAGGTTGGGGTGGGTGTCCTGTCTATTCTAGCTCACCAAAGAGACTGATGAAACAACCCAAGTAAAAGCACTCACACAGCAAACATAATCTTGGGCATAGAAGGCCTTTCTGTTCAGCTGGCAAAGTTTAATGAGGCCCAATAGCCAGACAAAACCTACTCTGAAATTTGTCCCAGCTCCTAACTAGTAAAATAATAAGGCCTTTTTACAAGGATTTGGTGACAAAATCCCTGACTCTGAAAAAATTTCATGGGATATTTGAGCAAAAATGTTCTCATTTAATCACAATATTGACCTGGTGCTGAGAATGAATTCCAGGGATCCCCATGGCTCATAGAGTATTGGAGATGACAGTGCTTGGTCAGAACTGACCCTTTTGACCTTGAAGTATGAACGTTTATATTTGCTACCTGGTGGACTTCAGGTGCTAGAATGCAAATTATCACCCCTCTTGGGCTAATTTGTTTTCAGCTAATCATGAAAGAACCCAACCAATCAGTATCAAAAGGAGGGTTTTGCACCATATATAGCTAGAAAGCTCTCCAATGCTACAGTTGCATTTGCCAGCCACCAGGTAAATGGCTTGCCTAGAAGAGTTGCTGAATTGGGGGTAGATGCAGCTGCAGGGGAAGTGAGGAGGCTGTGTGACAGTTTTGGTCACTGTCCTTTCTCCCTCTGGCACTGACTTCACAGAAAATGAGGGCTGCTAATGATCTTCAGACTGGGTTTCCAAGGGCACCCAGTAACAGCTGGGAAAAGAGCTGAAAAATCAGGATGCTGAGGAAATGTATGTGTGACTGCCTTGCTTTTTCTTTCCTCTTTCCTTGCTCTCTCTCTCCACCATCAGGCTATGCCTACTATGGAATCAGGCCAGAAGCTGCTTCTAACAGCCTCACTTTGCATTTTTCACTATTGTCACTGCATCAGCCAATCATGTAAAAAAATGACATATTGACTTGGCAGGTGCTTCTGTTTTGAACATGATTAAATAACTTTTTATTGTCATCTTCAAAGCATTTTCACGGTCATTTACTGAGTGAAAGGGGCTCTGATTTTGTGAGTATCTGCCAGAATATGTTTGATCCTGTCATCATTTCTTCAGAAAATCACGCGCCTGTAGCTAGAGCACAAGATATGGTAAGTGCATGAATTGTCCATTGCGTTCTGCACTTACAACACTGCCTTCATTGTCAATGATAACAACAGCAGGGGAGAAATCTTGGGAGTTAAACTTCCTGCTGTTTCCTCCTTGATGTTTGAGCTCTTGGATGCTGCGTGAATCTCAGAGATGCAAGGAGTCACTTCTGTGTTGATGCCCTGTTTTATGGGTTGTTGAAACGTGGTGTGCTGTTGTAATTAGAGCTGACTAGAAAGGAGGGTTTCTGTTTCACAGGAGATGCTGGGAGTTCTGCTGTGCATCAGCATGGCAGAATGACAGCACCCATGGAGACCTGGGCCATGCTTTGCTGCTGCTCTCAGAGCAGCTCTGCAGACTTCCCTTGGACACCCAACTTTACATTCCCATCGAGCTCCACATATTGAACAGTATTCACATGTACCCTTCAAATTTCCCAATTCCACTGAATCAGCACTTTGCTGCAAAAAAAACCCAGTTAGAGCACTCCCTGTCAGCGTGATCTATCTATGCAACAGCCTCCATTGACCTTCATCTGGGCTTACAGTTTCTGTGCACATCAAAATAGAAGTACTTCTTGCTAGATGAGTTAGGCTAGTAATATTGTGTGCATGAAGAAAACAGAGTTACAAGTAGCACATCTTTGTTTAAATTTAGCAGTAACCAGCTGGCCAAATTCTGTAGGAAGCGGGAAGGGAGGAATCACAGGGAGGAAGTGATCTGATGAAAAATCAAGCAGAGGCTATAAAAACATTTCTCTAAAATGGCAGCATAATGAAAAAGGGATGCCAAGCAAACAGCTAACTGATCATCTGTGTATCACTCATAACATACTGCAGCTAGCTCAGCCCTTGGTTCGGAGGGGACATGCAGGTGTTGGGAGGGATTGCTTCCCACACATGGAATTTTCTGCAGGATTCTTTTCCACAGACAAAACTTATTTGTGCTTCATTAACACCCTTTGAGACAGGCTGTTAAAGCACAAGGTGAAAAAGGCAGAAAGTTGAAGAAAATCAGTGTCAGCATTCCTGAGGGCAACCAAAATGAGGCTGAAAGCAGAGATTTAACTCTCCAAAAAAAAACTCCTGTGGACTAAGTGGCTTCATCTTTCCCTCATTTTCATGGTCCTTAGTCCCCCAGGACTACTGCTCCTTAACTATTGCTCTGCCATCTGTGTTTCTTTCAATGCTGGCTGTACCAGAACCTCCCTTTGACAGCTGTTAACTTTTCCTCTTGTCAAATTATTAGCAGAGAAATGAAGCTCATGTAAAATCAGTTCTCATGGAACAAGTTGAAAGACAAAAGAGGCAGTTAATAATAACAATGACCTTTGATATTGCAACAAAACAGCTACTCACATCAGGAAGGCAAAACCATTTGCTCTCAGGACTTCTTTATTTTGGTTGGGAATGTAGAAGGAAGGAGACTGTAAGAGATATCTAACACTCACATGAATACCTCTGACTGTGCTGGGTCTGGCTGAGCTGGAGTTAGTGCTTCCCACAGCCGCCCTCACAGTGCTGTTCTTTGCACTGGTAGCTAGAAAGGAGTGGGTAACACAGCAGTGTTTTGGCTGGCACAGCATCAGTGATGTCTCTCAACATCCCCCCTCACCAAGGGACTGAGAGTGGGCAAGATCCTGGGAGGGGGCACAGCCAGGCCAGCTGACCCACACTGGCCACAGGGACATTCCACACCATATGACATCAGCTCAGATACAAGAGCAAAGGGAAGGAGGAAGAACAGGGGGGCAATTCTTATGTACAGTGTTTGCCTTCTGAGGCAACCACTACAGGTGCTGAAACCCTGTTTTCTCAGGAAGTGGCTGAACATCACTTATTGATGGGGAATAGAGAATGAATTTTTTTTATCTTTGTGTAAGAGCATGCAAACTTCTGCCTTAGTAAACAGCCTTATCTCAACCTATGAGTTGTTTTCTGTCTTATTTTCTCTCTCCTGTCCAGCTGGCAGGGGGGAGAGGTAGAGCAGCTTGGTGGGCACCTGGCATCCAGCCAAAGTCAACCCACCACACTAATGAAGGAATGTTTCTGGTTACATTACTGTGTTTAAGTTTGTGAGCCTATGCCACATGTTGAAGACCATGCTACACAAGTATTAAAAATCAATGAGTAAAAGCTCAAAAATCATGAGGCCAATGCAAGGAATCATGAGATTTAAAGAAAAAGGAATAACCTTTTTCCTCCTAGTTTCTGTTTGAAGAACCATTTTGTTACATTTCAAATATTTTTATCTATTTCACCTTTTCAGAAGAGATCTTTAAGCTCAGTGAGAACTAAAATGGCATGTGTTTGCATGTGTTGTGACTTCATCATTTGACCTCAAGGACTGGGACATTGAAAATATTACAGAGGCAGAGCTGTGAAAATCATAACTTGATGAATTCTAGATTTTCAAGTAAATTAAATAAAATATTAAATAATATTAAATAATCTATAAAATCATCTGCCCCTAATGTGATTAACTGTGGTGAAAAGG